>JAVTVJ010001080.1:0-19866 GCA_034509425.1 Eopsaltria australis | reverse complement strand
GTCACTCCAGTAGTTGGGCAATGCAGCTCAGGATGGGACAGGGGTTATTTAGTAGCTCATGTAAAGTTTCATAGTAGCAGTTACGTTACAGGAGGAGCAAATTTGCCACAAGTCACTGTTAAAACAAATCCAACCTGATGCAGGTTTGGCTTGGAGCCTTTGCTCTGTGTGTGTGGAGTGATTGCCAGTGAGGCTTGGAGGCACTTTTGGGTGAAGGCTCATCCCAGCCCTGCCCCCTGGCAGCCCTTGTCCCCTCACAGGGACAGCTGAGGCTGCACTGCACAAGACTAGGATGCAGGGCTCCATTATCCAAGGACTTTGGAAAGTTTCAATTACTATCTCTTTACTCTATTGTTTTGTTTATGGAATTCATTCCCTAGTTTTCAACTCAGTTTTACTCTTTTCCCAGTTATTTGCTATAGCGAATTATGGCAGAATTCTCCCATGGCTGAATTAGAAACTGTAAATACTATATCGTGAAATCATTTTTTACACTCTTATGTCTTTCACAGTGATCAAAAAAGGTGGGACCAATAGAAAAGTTTTGCTCTGCTTTTAATGCAAACAAGGAGCTGAGCTGGAACCTGTTCAAAAGAGTCTCTTCCCTTCATAGCAGAGGCAAGCTGCCAGGGCTCTTTTTTTAGGAATATCAAATCTATCAGTAGCAAATACTCCTGACAAGTAACGGATAGAAATTAGGGATTTGGACTCTTTGGGAAGTACTGCCCACTTGGGCCTTGACTCTCTGAAACTCAGCCTATAAGAATCAGTCTTTTACAGAGGAGAATGTTCAGTTTCTTCCTGGCACTCACACATTTACATTTGTATTCCAAAACACTTTTTGAAGGGAATGTAGAAGAGCTCTTTGTGGCTCCTCTGTTGACTTTTCTCTGTTTCTCCCCAGATGCCGAGGAAAACCTGGATGATTCCATTTAGAAAGCTGCAAAGCAGATCCTGGAGAAGAGGGCCTACATCTGCTCCCAGCCCCTGGACAGAACCTCCTGATCCTCCCTGGCACCAGGGACTGATGAATGCAAATCAGGCAGTAACTCGCTGCAGCTCAACTCTTGGACGCCTTAGAAACACCTGTTATTTAATGGCTTTACTAAATGGAACCGTCTAAAAGAAAACTTCTTTGTAAGCACAACTTCCTATGAAAAGGATAAATAAAGGGATTTTATTGAAAGCTGAAGTTGCTTTACTAGCTGTAGATTTGCCTGTTCCCCTTGGAGCTGGATCAAGGCAGGTGAGGTTTGGATGGGGAGATGTTTCTTCCCAGGGAAGGGATTCTGTGGTTTCTGGGCTGCTTTTGCACTGAGCCAGTGCTGAAAGTCTTGGGGAATGAGAAGGGCTCTGTTTGGGAGGCACCTCCAGCTCTCGTCTTGTCCAGCAGCACCATCAGGAAGGACATTGAGTTCCCGCTGTCCAGGGACGGTTTTGCTGTCACCCTGAGGGACACCACTGCTCACTGACATCCATGGGAGCCATTGACCACAACCCTCTGGCTGTGACCACTCAGCCAAATCCTCATTCTCCAGGCTGTGCCTCCAGCAGATCCATAGCTCTCCAAACGAGGGAGAAGGATCCTGGCTGTGGGTGATGTGTCCAGGGCATTACAGAAGCCCAGAGTGGTGGCATCTTGTGGCAGCCGTTCAAGCATCCCCTGAGGCCACCCCTCGAAGAGGCCCCTGGTGGAACACACCTAAGAAGTAGTCGGTTCCCCCCTGGGGCGGGGCAAGGTGTGGTAGGCCCCGAGATGGGGTGGGTTCTTGGTGGACCGGCCGCCCTCTCCCCATTTGTTAGTGTTTGTGTCCATCATTTGTCAATCACTCTCGGTTTCTAGAATGTTCCACTGAGTTTGATGGTTTACTACTTTATCCCCTTGTCCCTCTCTCAGCCCCCTCCCCTTCTTACCCTCTATTGGTGCCCATCCCCGTGTCCCTCCCTGATCCCTGCTCGGTGCCCTGATCTGGTTGCTTGTCTTATGTCAAATAAAAGTCTGATGCACGCTGAGCTCGGGGCTCTCAGCTCTCACAGCTCTTGGAGCTCGGACGCCTGATACATCCTTTGCTGTGTCTTTACTGCGGCTCGGGAGCCCATCCCTGCAGCTACAGTTTCGGCAGCCTCTGTAGCGACTCGCCTGCCTGTGCAGGGAGTCTGCAGCCCACAGCTGGGAACTGCAACCTTCTAGCACGCAGGGACCCACCAGGGACACTCACGTGCCGCTGCTCAGGCTGCTGAGCAGACCCTGGCGGTCAGCCCTCCAAGAAGAGCCTGAGGGACGGCGGCAGCATCTGCTGCTTTTCCCTTGTTCACTGAGGCAGTCACAGAGCCACTGTCAGCTCCTCAAGGTTTCCTTTTGCAGATCAAAGCATTTAAGAGCATGGGTGGTTTTTTCCCATTTTATCGACTGACTGTGTCCTTTGAGCACCGGGAGAGAGCCCCTTAAATTGCACATCAAGAGCAAATGGTGAAGTAAAGGCTTCACCTTCTCCACAAAACAAAAGGGCTGCCTTAGCCTTGGCCCCCCTCAAGGTGCCAAACCGTGCTGCAGCTGGAGAGCTCACAACAGGAGGGAATCTTGCACTTGTCTCCAGCCAGACATCACTCCCTCCTCAGCCTCGTGGGCAGTGCCTGACAGTGCCTGAGGAGCTCACAAATCCTCGCTCTGCTCTGAGGGCACGTGAGCTCTCACTGCCCGCGTTCTGCCAGTGCCCACAACACCAGGCAGAGCTGTGAGATCAACTTGGGGGAGCTGTCCCAGCCCTGGGACAGAACTGGCATGCAGGATGAGCTCCCTCCCCAAGAAGGAAAATTCCAGCCCTGAGGTCCATCCCCAGCCAGGCCACCAGGTCACAGCAGGCTCTGAGATTCACAGCAGGCTGAGCAGAGCTCTGAGGTCACAGCAGGCTGAGGTCACAGCAGGCTCTGAGGTCACAGCAGGCTGAGGTCACAGCAGGGCTCTGAGGTCACAGCAGGGCTCTGAGGTCACTGAGGTCACAGCAGGCTGAGGTCACAGCAGGCCTGAGGTCACAGAGCTGCCAGAGCCCCATGGTTGCACAGCAGCACGAGTGACCAGTCGGTCCTTGACCACAACTGTTGCAGCAGCAGCAGTGGCGGCGGCAGCAGTGGTGCTGACCTTGGGACAGCAGTGTCAGGACAGTGGTGGCAGCAAGAGCTGCACGAGTGGCTCAGGGCAAGGCACCATGGCCCTTGCTCTGCGCCTCTTCCTCCTGCTCCTCCTGGCAGTGGCCCTGCCTGCCAGGGCTGCCCAGGCTGCTCCGCTGGGAGCAAGGGGAGCAGGTGAGCCCAGGCCTGGCTCCCCTTTCCCGGGACAGAGCTCCCTTCTCCCCGGGAAGCATTGGGGATGCTTTGAGCCCCCACGCTGGCTCCCACGGCCTTACCCAACCCCCTTGCAGTGCCCAGGTCCCCAAGGCACAAGGGGATCCCAGCACAGCATGGAATGGTTCTGGTCTGTGCTCCCTTCTAGGTGAGGGTGCTGAGAATGCTATTCCAGAAACTTGGATGGATGACACATTCGATTACTTGGGACTTACTGGAGGCAAGTTCACAGCATCCCTTTCCTGACCAAAGAATCATTGTCAGTGTGGCAAGAGCCATGTGCCCTTTCCCTTTACATAATCTCAAGGTTGTTGAATTGTGGAGACCTCGCTCTGCTCCCTTGTGGAGCCCTGAGTGGTCCCACAGGATCGCTGCCAGTGGGAGCAAGGAGCATTTAGGTGTCAATCCTCTCCCCCTGTGCAATGCCAGTTGCTCCTTGCCTTCCGTGTGCTCTGTGCAGCCACGGAGAAGAGCAGAGAGGGAAGGGGCCGGGCCCAGGGCTGTGGCCCGGGGCTGTGCCTTGCGCAGTGGCTCCTTTGCCGGCCCCAGGCAGCCTGAGCTGCTCCCGCTGCCGCTGCCAAGGCCCGGCCCTGCCTGGGGCTCAGCTTAGAGCTGCTGGCACCTCCAGGGACTCCTTCCTGCCCTGGCTGCCCCGCAAGGGGCTCCTTCCATCCCCGTGTGGGGCCACTGCAGGCACGGGGTCCCTCTGGCCCTGCTCCCGAGGGGAAGGCAGAGATGAGGGAGAGCCTTGGAGGGCACCAATCACCCAGGTGCACTCACTGCCACTGCGGCCTGAAGGAGAAACGCAACTACTTTCCATTCAGGTCCTCCCAGAGGCGTGAGCCAAGACAAAAGAGACGAGAAATCCCTGGAGGCAGCCAGGCTTCTGGACAAGATGCTGAGTGATCTGGAGAGACGCCGAGGTGGGTCCATGTCCCTCAGCCTTCTCCTGAGGCTCAGCAGCCGGGGGCAGCAGTCTCCGGCTAGATCAGGAGGGGCGGCTCTTTGGAGCAGGGAGGGCCCTGGCCCAGCCCCAAAAGCCTGGGCATTTTCCTCATCCTTATCCATGTCTTTGACAAGCATTGCCTCCTGAAGAAGCTGCCTCCCCGAAAAGGGAACGCTCCAATCTGATCCAGCTCTCCCTCTTCCTTTTTTCCAGCAAAGAACCGAAAGACAGTGCTGAAGGCAGAACTTCCTGGAGACAGCAATGGCCCATTGGCAGCCGCTGCTGCAGGAAGGGAGGCGATGCCAGGCACAGTGGCAGGAGGTAATTGCTGTGCCTCTGGGCCTGAGCCCTGCTGAGGCTTCAGCTGCCATCTCTGCTGCTTGGGAGTTCCTCTGCTGCTCCAGGGATGTTGCCCTGCAAACAGGAAAGAGGGTGCAGAGTGACCAGGAGCCAGCCCAGAGCTGCCCAGGCCCCTCTGCACCTTTGGCCATGTCCATTGCCATCGGGCTCCCACGGCCTTAGCCGAGCCCCTTGCAGTGCCCAGTTCCCTCAGAGAGAAGGGGATGCCAGCACAGCATGGAATGGTTCTGACCTGTGCTCCCTTCTAGATGAGAGTGCTGGCAAGGCTTTTCCAGCAGCTGGGATGGAAGATGCTTTGCAATCCTTGGGAACTTCTGCAGGTGAGTTCTCCTTTTCCTCTCAGAGAATAATCACTGAGAACCTGGCAGGAAGCAGGTGACAGAAGCTTCTGTGGCTGTTGAGTTACAGATGTGTCTGCAGAGAGGACATTTCCAGCTCCTGGGCCGGGTGCTGCACACAAGCCCAGCTCCCATGGCAGGGGTGAGTAGTGTGTCCCTGCTGAGCCCACAGGCTGAGCACTGCTTCTGTGGGATCCTTGCATGGGAAAATGCAAATACTTTCTCTTAAGGTCCTCCGAGAGAGACGAACAAACCTATAGGAGACACTAAGTCCCTGGAGGAATCCAAACAACTGGAGCAAATCCTGACTTACCTGCAGAAACAGCATGGTGGGTCCCTGTCCCTCGGCCTTCTCCTGAGACTCAGCAGCCGGGGGCTTTGGCTGCACAGCTGTAGCCCAAACTGCACCACGGGCCATGCACACGCTGAGATCCCCTGCAATTTCCCAGTCTCCCAGCAGCTCAGGAGGGGCAGCTGTTTGGAGAAGGGAGGGCCCTTGGCAGCCCCAAGAGCCTGGGTGTTTTCCTGATCCTTATCCATGACTTTGACACCTATTGTTTCCTGAAGATACCACCTCAGCAAGGGGGAATGGCTCCATCTGATCCAGCTGTCCTTCTTCCTTTCTCCAGAGATGGACCAAAAGGCTTTGCTGAAGGCAGCACTTTCAGGGGGAAGCAGCGGCTCTGAGCCAGCCCCTGCCACACGAAGGGAGGAGATGCCGGATATTGCCGTACAAGGTGATTGCTGTGCCAGGCTCAGGGCACTCGCGTGCTGAGCAGTCCTGCTGGGGTCCCTGCGTGGGAGACACGTCCCCAAGCCTGGGAGCAGCTGCAGGGGCTGCCCATGGTGGGGAAAGGGCAGAGGGGGAGAGCTGGGCTCCAGTGTGTCCTGACAGGGCCCGGCCCTGTCCCCTCGGGCTGGGGCAGCTGTGGCGGGGCAGGGAGGGTCGCGGGTGGCAGGTGCTGCCCAGGGCTGGCTTTGGCCCCTGTCCCTCGAAGGAGCCACTGGCCAAGCAGCTGCGCTGGCCCCGGGCTCTCCTGCCGGCCTTCTGGCCTTTGTTGGGGGGCACAGCCTGTGCCGAGGGGCGGCAAGGTGCCTGCAGGCCCCAGCTCTGGGGCAACAGAGAACGTCCTGGCCGTAGGCACCGTGCTGCCAGCTCAGCAGTGCAGCACAGCACGGGCTCACGCTCCCCACTGGTCCCACAGATGTTGCCACTGAGAGAGGAATATATATCAAGGATCCATCGCGCCTCCCAAGAATTGTCTGCCCCCAGGACGCGCGCAAGTCCTGCATGGTAGGCACAGCAGTGACAGTGCTCCTTGTGCCACTCGTCCTGGTAGGAGGCTATGCCGGCTTCCAGTGGTTGAAGTCCAAGAGAAAGTAAGTGTTGTTGATCTCCAGCCCCCAACTTCTTGAACGGCTGCTCATAGTCAGGAAACGTTCCCAGTGAGGCTGCTGTGGGGAGTCACTGGTTGCCCAGATAACTCTGCTGAGGCTTCTGCTGCTGCCCAGTGCTTGAATGGGCCTCTTAATGGCTGGGCCTTGTCCTGGGCAGCCCGCTGGGGCTGCAGCCGCTGCTGGCTCCCACTGAGGCTGCCTGGCCAAGAGCAGCCCCAGGAGCAGCGGGCAGAGGCAAAGCAAGGTCACTCCAGTAGTTGGGCAATGCAGCTCAGGACGGGACAGGGGTTATTTAGTAGCTCGTGTAAAGTTTCATGGTAGCAGTTACGTTACAGGAGGAGCAAATTTGCCACAAGTCACTGTTAAAACAAATCCAACCTGATGCAGGTTTGGCTCGGAGACTTTGCTCTGTGTGTGTGGAGTGATTGCCAGTGAGGCTTGGAGGCAGTTTTGGGTGAAGGCTCATCCCAGCCCTGCCCCCTGGCAGCCCTTGTCCCCTCACAGGGACAGCTGAGGCTGCACTGCACAAGACTAGGATGCAGGGCTCCATTATCAAAGGACTTTGGAAAGTTTCAATTACTATCTCTTTACTCTATTGTTTTGTTTATGGAATTCATTCCCTAGTTTTCAACTCAGTTTTACTCTTTTCCCAGTTATTTGCTATAGCGAATTATGGCAGAATTCTCCCATGGCTGAATTAGAAACTGTAAGTACTATATCGTGAAATCATTTTTTACACTCTTATGTCTTTCACAGTGATCAAAAAAGGTGGGACCAATAGAAAAGTTTTGCTCTGCTTTTAATGCAAACAAGGAGCTGAGCTGGAACCTGTTCAAAAGAGTCTCTTCCCTTCATAGCAGAGGCAAGCTGCCAGGGCTCTTTTTTTTAGGAATATCAAATCTATCAGTAGCAAATACTCCTGACAAGTAACGGATAGAAATTAGGGATTTGGACTCTTTGGGAAGTACTGCCCACTTGGGCCTTGCCTCTCTGAAACTCAGCCTATAAGAATCAGTCTTTTACAGAGGAGAATGTTCAGTTTCTTCCTGGCACTCACACATTTACATTTGTATTCCAAAACACTTTTTGAAGGGAATGTAGAAGAGCTCTTTGTGGCTCCTCTGTTGACTTTTCTCTGTTTCTCCCCAGATGCCGAGGAAAACCTGGATGATTCCATTTAGAAAGCTGCAAAGCAGATCCTGGAGAAGAGGGCCTACATCTGCTCCCAGCCCCTGGACAGAACCTCCTGATCCTCCCTGGCACCAGGGACTGATGAATGCAAATCAGGCAGTAACTCGCTGCAGCTCAACTCTTGGACGCCTTAGAAACACCTGTTATTTAATGGCTTTACTAAATGGAACCGTCTAAAAGAAAACTTCTTTGTAAGCACAACTTCCTATGAAAAGGATAAATAAAGGGATTTTATTGAAAGCTGAAGTTGCTTTACTAGCTGTAGATTTGCCTGTTCCCCTTGGAGCTGGATCAAGGCAGGTGAGGTTTGGATGGGGAGATGTTTCTTCCCAGGGAAGGGATTCTGTGGTTTCTGGGCTGCTTTTGCACTGAGCCAGTGCTGAAAGTCTTGGGGAATGAGAAGGGCTCTGTTTGGGAGGCACCTCCAGCTCTCGTCTTGTCCAGCAGCACCATCAGGAAGGACATTGAGTTCCCGCTGTCCGGGGACGGTTTTGCTGTCACCCTGAGGGACACCACTGCTCACTGACATCCATGGGAGCCATTGACCACAACCCTCTGGCTGTGACCACTCAGCCAAATCCTCATTCTCCAGGCTGTGCCTCCAGCAGATCCATAGCTCTCCAAACGAGGGAGAAGGATCCTGGCTGTGGGTGATGTGTCCAGGGCATTACAGAAGCCCAGAGTGGTGGCATCTTGTGGCAGCCGTTCAAGCATCCCCTGAGGCCACCCCTCGAAGAGGCCCCTGGTGGAACACACCTAAGAAGTAGTCGGTTCCCCCCTGGGGCGGGGCAAGGTGTGGTAGGCCCCGAGATGGGGTGGGTTCTTGGTGGACCGGCCGCCCTCTCCCCATTTGTTAGTGTTTGTGTCCATCATTTGTCAATCACTCTCGGTTTCTAGAATGTTCCACTGAGTTTGATGGTTTACTACTTTATCCCCTTGTCCCTCTCTCAGCCCCCTCCCCTTCTTACCCTCTATTGGTGCCCATCCCCGTGTCCCTCCCTGATCCCTGCTCGGTGCCCTGATCTGGTTGCTTGTCTTATGTCAAATAAAAGTCTGATGCACGCTGAGCTCGGGGCTCTCAGCTCTCACAGCTCTTGGAGCTCGGACGCCTGATACATCCTTTGCTGTGTCTTTACTGCGGCTCGGGAGCCCATCCCTGGAGCTACAGTTTCGGCAGCCTCTGTAGCGACTCGCCTGCCTGTGCAGGGAGTCTGCAGCCCACAGCTGGGAACTGCAACCTTCTAGCACGCAGGGACCCACCAGGGACACTCACGTGCCGCTGCTCAGGCTGCTGAGCAGACCCTGGCGGTCAGCCCTCCAAGAAGAGCCTGAGGGACGGCGGCAGCATCTGCTGCTTTTCCCTTGTTCACTGAGGCAGTCACAGAGCCACTGTCAGCTCCTCAAGGTTTCCTTTTGCAGATCAAAGCATTTAAGAGCATGGGTGGTTTTTTCCCATTTTATCGACTGACTGTGTCCTTTGAGCACCGGGAGAGAGCCCCTTAAATTGCACATCAAGAGCAAATGGTGAAGTAAAGGCTTCACCTTCTCCACAAAACAAAAGGGCTGCCTTAGCCTTGGCCCCCCTCAAGGTGCCAAACCGTGCTGCAGCTGGAGAGCTCACAACAGGAGGGAATCTTGCACTTGTCTCCAGCCAGACATCACTCCCTCCTCAGCCTCGTGGGCAGTGCCTGACAGTGCCTGAGGAGCTCACAAATCCTCGCTCTGCTCTGAGGGCACGTGAGCTCTCACTGCCCGCGTTCTGCCAGTGCCCACAACACCAGGCAGAGCTGTGAGATCAACTTGGGGGAGCTGTCCCAGCCCTGGGACAGAACTGGCATGCAGGATGAGCTCCCTCCCCAAGAAGGAAAATTCCAGCCCTGAGGTCCATCCCCAGCCAGGCCACCAGGTCACAGCAGGCTCTGAGATTACAGCAGAGCTCTGAGGTCACAGCAGGCTGAGGTCACAGCAGGCTGAGGTCACAGCAGGGCTCTGAGGTTACAGCAGGGCTCTCAGGTCACAGCAGGCTGAGGTCACAGCAGGCTCTGAGGTCACAGCAGGGCTCTCAGGTCACAGCAGGCTGAGGTCACAGCAGGGCTCTGAGGTCACAGCAGGGCTCTGAGGTCACAGAGCTGCCAGAGCCCCATGGTTGCACAGCAGCACGAGTGACCAGTTGGTCCTTGACCACAACTGTTGCAGCAGCAGCAGTGGCGGCGGCAGCAGTGGTGCTGACCTTGGGACAGCAGTGTCAGGACAGTGGTGGCAGCAAGAGCTGCACGAGTGGCTCAGGGCAAGGCACCATGGCCCTTGCTCTGCGCCTCTTCCTCCTGCTCCTCCTGGCAGTGGCCCTGCCTGCCAGGGCTGCCCAGGCTGCTCCGCTGGGAGCAAGGGGAGCAGGTGAGCCCAGGCCTGGCTCCCCTTTCCCGGGACAGAGCTCCCTTCTCCCCGGGAAGCATTGGGGATGCTTTGAGCCCCCACGCTGGCTCCCACGGCCTTACCCAACCCCCTTGCAGTGCCCAGGTCCCCAAGGCACAAGGGGATCCCAGCACAGCATGGAATGGTTCTGGTCTGTGCTCCCTTCTAGGTGAGGGTGCTGAGAATGCTATTCCAGAAACTTGGATGGATGACACATTCGATTACTTGGGACTTACTGGAGGCAAGTTCACAGCATCCCTTTCCTGACCAAAGAATCATTGTCAGTGTGGCAAGAGCCATGTGCCCTTTCCCTTTACATAATCTCAAGGTTGTTGAATTGTGGAGACCTCGCTCTGCTCCCTTGTGGAGCCCTGAGTGGTCCCACAGGATCGCTGCCAGTGGGAGCAAGGAGCATTTAGGTGTCAATCCTCTCCCCCTGTGCAATGCCAGTTGCTCCTTGCCTTCCGTGTGCTCTGTGCAGCCACGGAGAAGAGCAGAGAGGGAAGGGGCCGGGCCCAGGGCTGTGGCCCGGGGCTGTGCCTTGCGCAGTGGCTCCTTTGCCGGCCCCAGGCAGCCTGAGCTGCTCCCGCTGCCGCTGCCAAGGCCCGGCCCTGCCTGGGGCTCAGCTTAGAGCTGCTGGCACCTCCAGGGACTCCTTCCTGCCCTGGCTGCCCCGCAAGGGGCTCCTTCCATCCCCGTGTGGGGCCACTGCAGGCACGGGGTCCCTCTGGCCCTGCTCCCGAGGGGAAGGCAGAGATGAGGGAGAGCCTTGGAGGGCACCAATCACCCAGGTGCACTCACTGCCGCTGCGGCCTGAAGGAGAAACGCAACTACTTTCCATTCAGGTCCTCCCAGAGGCGTGAGCCAAGACAAAAGAGACGAGAAATCCCTGGAGGCAGCCAGGCTTCTGGACAAGATGCTGAGTGATCTGGAGAGACGCCGAGGTGGGTCCATGTCCCTCAGCCTTCTCCTGAGGCTCAGCAGCCGGGGGCAGCAGTCTCCGGCTAGATCAGGAGGGGCGGCTCTTTGGAGCAGGGAGGGCCCTGGCCCAGCCCCAAAAGCCTGGGCATTTTCCTCATCCTTATCCATGTCTTTGACAAGCATTGCCTCCTGAAGAAGCTGCCTCCCCAAAAAGGGAACGCTCCAATCTGATCCAGCTCTCCCTCTTCCTTTTTTCCAGCAAAGAACCAAAAGACAGTGCTGAAGGCAGAACTTCCTGGAGACAGCAATGGCCCATTGGCAGCCGCTGCTGCAGGAAGGGAGGCGATGCCAGGCACAGTGGCAGGAGGTAATTGCTGTGCCTCTGGGCCTGAGCCCTGCTGAGGCTTCAGCTGCCATCTCTGCTGCTTGGGAGTTCCTCTGCTCCAGGAATGTTGCCCTGCAAACAGGAAAGAGGGTGCAGAGTGACCAGGAGCCAGCCCAGAGCTGCCCAGGCCCCTCTGCACCTTTGGCCATGTCCATTGCCATCGGGCTCCCACGGCCTTAGCCGAGCCCCTTGCAGTGCCCAGTTCCCTCAGAGAGAAGGGGATGCCAGCACAGCATGGAATGGTTCTGACCTGTGCTCCCTTCTAGATGAGAGTGCTGGCAAGGCTTTTCCAGCAGCTGGGATGGAAGATGCTTTGCAATCCTTGGGAACTTCTGCAGGTGAGTTCTCCTTTTCCTCTCAGAGAATAATCACTGAGAACCTGGCAGGAAGCAGGTGACAGAAGCTTCTGTGGCTGTTGAGTTACAGATGTGTCTGCAGAGAGGACATTTCCAGCTCCTGGGCCGGGTGCTGCACACAAGCCCAGCTCCCATGGCAGGGGTGAGTAGTGTGTCCCTGCTGAGCCCACAGGCTGAGCACTGCTTCTGTGGGATCCTTGCATGGGAAAATGCAAATACTTTCTCTTAAGGTCCTCCGAGAGAGACGAACAAACCTATAGGAGACACTAAGTCCCTGGAGGAATCCAAACAACTGGAGCAAATCCTGACTTACCTGCAGAAACAGCATGGTGGGTCCCTGTCCCTCGGCCTTCTCCTGAGACTCAGCAGCCGGGGGCTTTGGCTGCACAGCTGTAGCCCAAACTGCACCACGGGCCACGCACACGCTGAGATCCCCTGCAATTTCCCAGTCTCCCAGCAGCTCAGGAGGGGCAGCTGTTTGGAGAAGGGAGGGCCCTTGGCAGCCCCAAGAGCCTGGGTGTTTTCCTGATCCTTATCCATGACTTTGACACCTATTGTTTCCTGAAGATACCACCTCAGCAAGGGGGAATGGCTCCATCTGATCCAGCTGTCCCTCTTCCTTTCTCCAGAGATGGACCAAAAGGCTTTGCTGAAGGCAGCACTTTCAGGGGGAAGCAGCGGCTCTGAGCCAGCCCCTGCCACACGAAGGGAGGAGATGCCGGATATTGCCGTACAAGGTGATTGCTGTGCCAGGCTCAGGGCACTCGCGTGCTGAGCAGTCCTGCTGGGGTCCCTGCGTGGGAGACACGTCCCCAAGCCTGGGAGCAGCTGCAGGGGCTGCCCATGGTGGGGAAAGGGCAGAGGGGGAGAGCTGGGCTCCAGTGTGTCCTGACAGGGCCCGGCCCTGTCCCCTCGGGCTGGGGCAGCTGTGGCGGGGCAGGGAGGGTCGCGGGTGGCAGGTGCTGCCCAGGGCTGGCTTTGGCCCCTGTCCCTCGAAGGAGCCACTGGCCAAGCAGCTGCGCTGGCCCCGGGCTCTCCTGCCGGCCTTCTGGCCTTTGTTGGGGGGCACAGCCTGTGCCGAGGGGCGGCAAGGTGCCTGCAGGCCCCAGCTCTGGGGCAACAGAGAACGTCCTGGCCGTAGGCACCGTGCTGCCAGCTCAGCAGTGCAGCACAGCACGGGCTCACGCTCCCCACTGGTCCCACAGATGTTGCCACTGAGAGAGGAATATATATCAAGGATCCATCGCGCCTCCCAAGAATTGTCTGCCCCCAGGACGCGCGCAAGTCCTGCATGGTAGGCACAGCAGTGACAGTGCTCCTTGTGCCACTCGTCCTGGTAGGAGGCTATGCCGGCTTCCAGTGGTTGAAGTCCAAGAGAAAGTAAGTTGTTGTTGATCTCCAGCCCCCAACTTCTTGAACGGCTGCTCATAGTCAGGAAACGTTCCCAGTGAGGCTGCTGTGGGGAGTCACTGGTTGCCCAGATAACTCTGCTGAGGCTTCTGCTGCTGCCCAGTGCTTGAATGGGCCTCTTAATGGCTGGGCCTTGTCCTGGGCAGCCCGCTGGGGCTGCAGCCGCTGCTGGCTCCCACTGAGGCTGCCTGGCCAAGAGCAGCCCCAGGAGCAGCGGGCAGAGGCAAAGCAAGGTCACTCCAGTAGTTGGGCAATGCAGCTCAGGACGGGACAGGGGTTATTTAGTAGCTCGTGTAAAGTTTCATGGTAGCAGTTACGTTACAGGAGGAGCAAATTTGCCACAAGTCACTGTTAAAACAAATCCAACCTGATGCAGGTTTGGCTCGGAGACTTTGCTCTGTGTGTGTGGAGTGATTGCCAGTGAGGCTTGGAGGCACTTTTGGGTGAAGGCTCATCCCAGCCCTGCCCCCTGGCAGCCCTTGTCCCCTCACAGGGACAGCTGAGGCTGCACTGCACAAGACTAGGATGCAGGGCTCCATTATCAAAGGACTTTGGAAAGTTTCAATTACTATCTCTTTACTCTATTGTTTTGTTTATGGAATTCATTCCCTAGTTTTCAACTCAGTTTTACTCTTTTCCCAGTTATTTGCTATAGCGAATTATGGCAGAATTCTCCCATGGCTGAATTAGAAACTGTAAGTACTATATCGTGAAATCATTTTTTACACTCTTATGTCTTTCACAGTGATCAAAAAAGGTGGGACCAATAGAAAAGTTTTGCTCTGCTTTTAATGCAAACAAGGAGCTGAGCTGGAACCTGTTCAAAAGAGTCTCTTCCCTTCATAGCTGAGGCAAGCTGCCAGGGCTCTTTTTTTTAGGAATATCAAATCTATCAGTAGCAAATACTCCTGACAAGTAACGGATAGAAATTAGGGATTTGGACTCTTTGGGAAGTACTGCCCACTTGGGCCTTGCCTCTCTGAAACTCAGCCTATAAGAATCAGTCTTTTACAGAGGAGAATGTTCAGTTTCTTCCTGGCACTCACACATTTACATTTGTATTCCAAAACACTTTTTGAAGGGAATTTAGAAGAGCTCTTTGTGGCTCCTCTGTTGACTTTTCTCTGTTTCTCCCCAGATGCCGAGGAAAACCTGGATGATTCCATTTAGAAAGCTGCAAAGCAGATCCTGGAGAAGAGGGCCTACATCTGCTCCCAGCCCCTGGACAGAACCTCCTGATCCTCCCTGGCACCAGGGACTGATGAATGCAAATCAGGCAGTAACTCGCTGCAGCTCAACTCTTGGACGCCTTAGAAACACCTGTTATTTAATGGCTTTACTAAATGGAACCGTCTAAAAGAAAACTTCTTTGTAAGCACAACTTCCTATGAAAAGGATAAATAAAGGGATTTTATTGAAAGCTGAAGTTGCTTTACTAGCTGTAGATTTGCCTGTTCCCCTTGGAGCTGGATCAAGGCAGGTGAGGTTTGGATGGGGAGATGTTTCTTCCCAGGGAAGGGATTCTGTGGTTTCTGGGCTGCTTTTGCACTGAGCCAGTGCTGAAAGTCTTGGGGAATGAGAAGGGCTCTGTTTGGGAGGCACCTCCAGCTCTCGTCTTGTCCAGCAGCACCATCAGGAAGGACATTGAGTTCCCGCTGTCCAGGGACGGTTTTGCTGTCACCCTGAGGGACACCACTGCTCACTGACATCCATGGGAGCCATTGACCACAACCCTCTGGCTGTGACCACTCAGCCAAATCCTCATTCTCCAGGCTGTGCCTCCAGCAGATCCATAGCTCTCCAAACGAGGGAGAAGGATCCTGGCTGTGGGTGATGTGTCCAGGGCATTACAGAAGCCCAGAGTGGTGGCATCTTGTGGCAGCCGTTCAAGCATCCCCTGAGGCCACCCCTCGAAGAGGCCCCTGGTGGAACACACCTAAGAAGTAGTCGGTTCCCCCCTGGGGCGGGGCAAGGTGTGGTAGGCCCCGAGATGGGGTGGGTTCTTGGTGGACCGGCCGCCCTCTCCCCATTTGTTAGTGTTTGTGTCCATCATTTGTCAATCACTCTCGGTTTCTAGAATGTTCCACTGAGTTTGATGGTTTACTACTTTATCCCCTTGTCCCTCTCTCAGCCCCCTCCCCTTCTTACCCTCTATTGGTGCCCATCCCCGTGTCCCTCCCTGATCCCTGCTCGGTGCCCTGATCTGGTTGCTTGTCTTATGTCAAATAAAAGTCTGATGCACGCTGAGCTCGGGGCTCTCAGCTCTCACAGCTCTTGGAGCTCGGGCGCCTGATACATCCTTTGCTGTGTCTTTACTGCGGCTCGGGAGCCCATCCCTGGAGCTACAGTTTCGGCAGCCTCTGTAGCGACTCGCCTGCCTGTGCAGGGAGTCTGCAGCCCACAGCTGGGAACTGCAACCTTCTAGCACGCAGGGACCCACCAGGGACACTCACGTGCCGCTGCTCAGGCTGCTGAGCAGACCCTGGCGGTCAGCCCTCCAAGAAGAGCCTGAGGGACGGCGGCAGCATCTGCTGCTTTTCCCTTGTTCACTGAGGCAGTCACAGAGCCACTGTCAGCTCCTCAAGGTTTCCTTTTGCAGATCAAAGCATTTAAGAGCATGGGTGGTTTTTTCCCATTTTATCGACTGACTGTGTCCTTTGAGCACCGGGAGAGAGCCCCTTAAATTGCACATCAAGAGCAAATGGTGAAGTAAAGGCTTCACCTTCTCCACAAAACAAAAGGGCTGCCTTAGCCTTGGCCCCCCTCAAGGTGCCAAACCGGGCTGCAGCTGGGGAGCTCACAACAGGAGGGAATCTTGCACTTGTCTCCAGCCAGACATCACTCCCTCCTCAGCCTCGTGGGCAGTGCCTGACAGTGCCTGAGGAGCTCACAAATCCTCGCTCTGCTCTGAGGGCACGTGAGCTCTCACTGCCCGCGTTCTGCCAGTGCCCACAACACCAGGCAGAGCTGTGAGATCAACTTGGGGGAGCTGTCCCAGCCCTGGGACAGAACTGGCATGCAGGATGAGCTCCCTTGCCAAGAAGGAAAATTCCAGCCCTGAGGTCCATCCCCAGCCAGGCCACCAGGTCACAGCAGAGCTCTGAGGTCACAGCAGACTGAGGTCACAGCAGGGCTCTGAGGTCACAGCAGGGCTCTGAGGTGACAGCAGGGCTCTGAGGTGACAGCAGGGCTCTGAGGTCACAGCAGGCTGAGGTCACAGCAGGGCTCTGAGGTCACAGAGCTGCCAGAGCCCCATGGTTGCACAGCAGCACGAGTGACCAGTCGGTCCTTGACCACAACTGTTGCAGCAGCAGCAGTGGCGGCGGCAGCAGTGGTGCTGACCTTGGGACAGCAGTGTCAGGACAGTGGTGGCAGCAAGAGCTGCACGAGTGGCTCAGGGCAAGGCACCATGGCCCTTGCTCTGCGCCTCTTCCTCCTGCTCCTCCTGGCAGTGGCCCTGCCTGCCAGGGCTGCCCAGGCTGCTCCGCTGGGAGCAAGGGGAGCAGGTGAGCCCAGGCCTGGCTCCCCTTTCCCGGGACAGAGTTCCCTTCTCCCTGGGAAGCATTGGGGATGTTTTGAGCCCCCACGCTGTCTCCCACGGCCTTACCCAACCCCCTTGCAGTGCCCAGGTCCCCAAGGCACAAGGGGATCCCAGCACAGCATGGAATGGTTCTGGTCTGTGCTCCCTTCTAGGTGAGGGTGCTGAGAATGCTATTCCAGAAACTTGGATGGATGACACATTCGATTACTTGGGACTTACTGGAGGCAAGTTCACAGCATCCCTTTCCTGACCAAAGAATCATTGTCAGTGTGGCAAGAGCCATGTGCCCTTTCCCTTTACATAATCTCAAATTGTTGAATTGTGGAGACCTCGCTCTGCTCCCTTGTGGAGCCCTGAGTGGTCCCACAGGATCGCTGCCAGTGGGAGCAAGGAGCATTTAGGTGTCAATCCTCTCCCCCTGTGCAATGCCAGTTGCTCCTTGCCTTCCGTGTGCTCTGTGCAGCCACGGAGAAGAGCAGAGAGGGAAGGGGCCGGGCCCAGGGCTGTGGCCCGGGGCTGTGCCTTGCGCAGTGGCTCCTTTGCCGGCCCCAGGCAGCCTGAGCTGCTCCCGCTGCCGCTGCCAAGGCCCGGCCCTGCCTGGGGCTCAGCTTAGAGCTGCTGGCACCTCCAGGGACTCCTTCCTGCCCTGGCTGCCCCGCAAGGGGCTCCTTCCATCCCCGTGTGGGGCCACTGCAGGCACGGGGTCCCTCTGGCCCTGCTCCCGAGGGGAAGGCAGAGATGAGGGAGAGCCTTGGAGGGCACCAATCACCCAGGTGCACTCACTGCCACTGCGGCCTGAAGGAGAAACGCAACTACTTTCCATTCAGGTCCTCCCAGAGGCGTGAGCCAAGACAAAAGAGACGAGAAATCCCTGGAGGCAGCCAGGCTTCTGGACAAGATGCTGAGTGATCTGGAGAGACGCCGAGGTGGGTCCATGTCCCTCAGCCTTCTCCTGAGGCTCAGCAGCCGGGGGCAGCAGTCTCCGGCTAGATCAGGAGGGGCGGCTCTTTGGAGCAGGGAGGGCCCAAAATGCCCCAAAAGCCTGGGCATTTTCCTGATCCTTATCCATGTCTTTGACAAGCATTGCCTCCTGAAGAAGCTGCCTCCCCGAAAAGGGAACGCTCCAATCTGATCCAGCTCTCCCTCTTCCTTTTTTCCAGCAAAGAACCGAAAGACAGTGCTGAAGGCAGAACTTCCTGGAGACAGCAATGGCCCATTGGCAGCCGCTGCTGCAGGAAGGGAGGCGATGCCAGGCACAGTGGCAGGAGGTAATTGCTGTGCCTCTGGGCCTGAGCCCTGCTGAGGCTTCAGCTGCCATCTCTGCTGCTTGGGAGTTCCTCTGCTCCAGGAATGTTGCCCTGCAAACAGGAAAGAGGGTGCAGAGTGACCAGGAGCCAGCCCAGAGCTGCCCAGGCCCCTCTGCACCTTTGGCCATGTCCATTGCCATCGGGCTCCCACGGCCTTAGCCGAGCCCCTTGCAGTGCCCAGTTCCCTCAGAGAGAAGGGGATGCCAGCACAGCATGGAATGGTTCTGACCTGTGCTCCCTTCTAGATGAGAGTGCTGGCAAGGCTTTTCCAGCAGCTGGGATGGAAGATGCTTTGGAATCCTTGGGAACTTCTGCAGGTGAGTTCTCCTTTTCCTCTCAGAGAATAATCACTGAGAACCTGGCAGGAAGCAGGTGACAGAAGCTTCTGTGGCTGTTGAGTTACAGATGTGTCTGCAGAGAGGACATTTCCAGCTCCTGGGCTGGGTGCTGCACACAAGCCCAGCTCCCATGGCAGGGGTGAGTAGTGTGTCCCTGCTGAGCCCACAGGCTGAGCACTGCTTCTGTGGGATCCTTGCATGGGAAAATGCAAATACTTTCTCTTAAGGTCCTCCGAGAGAGACGAACAAACCTATAGGAGACACTAAGTCCCTGGAGGAATCCAAACAACTGGAGCAAATCCTGACTTACCTGCAGAAACAGCATGGTGGGTCCCTGTCCCTCGGCCTTCTCCTGAGACTCAGCAGCCGGGGGCTTTGGCTGCACAGCTGTAGCCCAAACTGCACCACGGGCCACGCACACGCTGAGATCCCCTGCAATTTCCCAGTCTCCCAGCAGCTCAGGAGGGGCAGCTGTTTGGAGAAGGGAGGGCCCTTGGCAGCCCCAAGAGCCTGGGTGTTTTCCTGATCCTTATCCATGACTTTGACACCTATTGTTTCCTGAAGATACCACCTCAGCAAGGGGGAATGGCTCCATCTGATCCAGCTGTCCCTCTTCCTTTCTCCAGAGATGGACCAAAAGGCTTTGCTGAAGGCAGCACTTTCAGGGGGAAGCAGCGGCTCTGAGCCAGCCCCTGCCACACGAAGGGAGGAGATGCCGGATATTGCCATACAAGGTGATTGCTGTGCCAGGCTCAGGGCACTCGCGTGCTGAGCAGTCCTGCTGGGGTCCCTGCGTGGGAGACACGTCCCCAAGCCTGGGAGCAGCTGCAGGGGCTGCCCATGGTGGGGAAAGGGCAGAGGGGGAGAGCTGGGCTCCTGTGTGTCCTGACAGGGCCCGGCCCTGTCCCCTCGGGCTGGGGCAGCTGTGGCGGGGCAGGGAGGGTCGTGGGTGGCAGGTGCTGCCCGGGGCTGGCTTTGGCCCCTTTCCCTCGAAGGAGCCACTGGCCAAGCAGCTGCGCTGGCCCCGGGCTCTCCTGCCGGCCTTCTGGCCTTTGTTGGGGGGCACAGCCTGTGCCGAGGGGCGGCAAGGTGCCTGCAGGCCCCAGCTCTGGGGCAACAGAGAACGTCCTGGCCGTAGGCACCGTGCTGCCAGCTCAGCAGTGCAGCACAGCACGGGCTCACGCTCCCCACTGATCCCACAGATGTTGCCACTGAGAGAGGAATATATATCAAGGATCCATCGCGCCTCCCAAGAATTGTCTGCCCCCAGGACGCGCGCAAGTCCTGCATGGTAGGCACAGCAGTGACAGTGCTCCTTGTGCCACTCGTCCTGGTAGGAGGCTATGCCGGCTTCCAGTGGGTGAAGTCCAAGAGAAAGTAAGTTGTTGTTGATCTCCAGCCCCCAACTTCTTGAACGGCTGCTCATAGTCAGGAAACGTTCCCAGTGAGGCTGCTGTGAGGAGTCACTGGTTGCCCAGATAACTCTGCTGAGGCTTCTGCTGCTGCCCAGTGCTTGAATTGGCCTCTTAATGGCTGGGCCTTGTCCTGGGCAGCCCGCTGGGGCTGCAGCCGGTGCTGGCTCCCACTGAGGCTGCCTGGCCAAGAGCAGCCCCAGGAGCAG
>JAVTVJ010001079.1:170176-285649 GCA_034509425.1 Eopsaltria australis | reverse complement strand
GGGGGGTCCCTGAGGGTTCTGGGGAGATCTGAAGTGGATTTTGGGGTGAATTTGGGGGATTTTGGGCGATCTGAAGCATTTAGGGGGATCTGAAGTGGATTTTGGGGTGAATTTGGGGGATTTGGGGGTCCCTGAGGGGTTTGGGGGGTTCTGAAATAGATTTCGGGGTGAATTTGGGGGATTTGGGGGGTGCCTGAGGGCTTTAGGGGGATCTGAAGAGGATCTTGGGGTGAATTTGGGGGATTTGGGGGGGTCCCTGAGGGGTTTGGGGGCATCTGAAGTGGTTTTTGGGAAGAATTTGGGGGATTTGGGGGGTGCCTGAGGCTTTTAGGGGGATCTGAAGCGGATTTCGGGGTGAATTTCGGGGATTTGGGGTGTCCCTGAGGGGTTGGGGGGATCTGAAGCGGATTTTTGTTTGGAAATTTGGGGGATTTGGGGAATCCCTGAGGGGTTTAGGGGGAGCTGAAGTGGATTTTGGGGTGAATTTGGGAAGAATTTGGGGGTGCCTCAGGGGTTTAGGGGGATCTGAAGCAGATTTCGGGGTGAATTTGGGGGATTTTGGGGGTCCCTGAGGGGTTTGGGGGGATCTGAAGTGGAATTTTGGGGTGAATTTGGGGGATTTGGGGGGTGCCTGACGCGTTAAGGGGGATCTGAAGCGGATTTTGGGATGAATTAGAGGGAATTTGGGGGGTCCCTGAGGGGTTTAGGGTGATCTGAAGTGGATTTTGGTTGGAAATTCGGGGATTTGGGGGGTCCCTGAGGGGTTTAGGGGGATCTGAAGCGGATTTTGGGGTGAATTTGGGGGATTTAGGGCTTCCTGAGGGGTTTAGGGTGATCTGAAGCGGATTTTGGGGTGAATTTGGGGGATTTGGGGTGTGCCTGAGGCGTTTAGGGGGATCTGATTTAGATTTTGTTTTGAATTTGGGGGATTTAGGGGGTCCCTGTGGGGTTTGGGGGGATCTGAAGCGGATTTGGTTTGGAATTAGGAGGATTTGGGGGGTCCCTGAGCGGTTTAGGGGGATCTGAAGAGGATCTGGGGTGAATTTGGGGCATTTGGGGGTTCCTGAGGGGTTTGGGGGGATCTGAAGTGGATTTTGGCGATAATTTCAGGGATTTGGGGGGTCCATGAGGGGTTTGGGGGGTTCTGAAGTGGATTTTGGGGTGAATGTGGGGAATTTCGGGAATCACAGAGGGATTTGGGGGGATCTGAAGTGGATCTTGGGGTGAATTTGGGGGATTTGGGGTGTCCCTGAGGGGTTTAGGAGGATCTGAAGCGGATTTTGTTTGGAATTTGGGGGATTTGAGGGGTCCCTGAGGGGTTTGGGTGGATCTGAAGCAGATTTTGGGATGAATTTGGGGGATTTGGGTGGTCCCTGTGGGGTTTAGGGGGATCTGAAGTGGATTTTGGTGATAATTTCGGGGATTTGAGGGGTCCCTGAGCGGTTTCGGGGGTTCTGAAGTGGATTTTGGGGTGAATTTGGGGGATTTGGGGGGTGCCTGAGGGGTTTAGGGGGATCTGAAGACGATCTTGGGGTGAATTTGGGGGATTTAGGAGCTCCTGAGGGGTTTAGTGGGATCTGAAGAGGATCTTGGGGTGAATTTGGGTGATTTTGGGGGTCCATCAGGGGTTTGGGGGGGATCTGGAGCGGATCTTGCTGTGAATTTGGGGGATTTGGGGGTTCCCTGAGGGGTTTGGGGGATCTGAAGGGGATTTCGGGGTGAATTTAGGGGATTTGGGGTGATCTGAGGGGTTTAGGGTGATCTGAATTGGATTTTGGTTGGAATTTGGGGGATCTGGAAGGTCCCTGAGGGGTTTGTGGGGATCTGAAGCGGATTTTGTTTGGAATTTGGGGGATTTGGATGGTCCCTGAGGGGTTTGGGGGTATCTGAAGCGGATTTAGGGGTTAATTTCGGGGATTTGAGGGGTCCCTGAGGGATTTCGGGGGATCTGAAGTGGATCTTGGGAGGAATTTGGGGGATTTGGGAGTTCCCTGAGGGGTTTAGGGGGATCTGATTTAGATTTTTTTTTTAATTTCGGGGATTTAGGGGGTCCCTGTGGGGTTTGGGGGGATCTGAAGCAGATTTGGTTTGGAATTAGGAGGATTTGGGAAGTCCCTGAGGGGTTTAGGGGGATCTGATTTAGATTTTGGGGTGAATTTGGGGGATTTGGGGGGTCCCTGAGGGGTTTAGGGGGATCTGAAGTGGATTTTGGTAGAATTTGGGGGATTTGGGAGTTCCCTGAGGGATTTGGGGGGATCTGAAGCGGATGTTGGTTGGAATTTGGGGGATTTGGGGCGATCTGAGAGGGTTAGGGTGATCTGAATTGGATTTTGTTTGGAATTTGGGGGATTTGGGGGGTCCCTGAGGGGTTTAGGGCGATCTGAAGCGGATTTTGTTTGGAATTTGGGGGATTTGGGGGGTCCCTGAGGGGTTTGGTGGGATCTGAAGTGGATTTTGCTTGGAATTTTGGGGATTGGGGGCGTCCCTGAGACATTTAGAGGGGATCTGAAGTGGATTTTGTTTGGAATTTGGGGGATTTGGGGGGTCCCTGAGGGGTCTGGGGGGATCTGAAGTGGATTTTGTTTTGAATTTGGGGGATTTGTGGGGTCCCTGAGGGGTTTTGGGGGATCTGAAATGAATTTTGTTTGGAATTTGGGGAACATATAAGTTTAGGTGTGTCCTGAGGGGTTTGCGGGGATCTGAAGCGGATTTTGGGGTGACTTTGGGGGATTTGGGGGGTCCCTGAGGGTTTTGGGGGGATCTGAAGCGGATTTTGTTTGGAATTTGGGGGACTTAGGCGGTCCCTGAGGGGTTTAGGGGGATCTGAAGCGGATTTTGGGGAGAATTTGGGGGATTTGGGGGGTCTCTGAGGGGTTTGGGGGGATCTGAAGCGGATTTCTGGATGAATTTGGGGGGTTTTGGGGTCCCTGAGGGGTTTAGGGGGATCTGAAGTGGATTTTGGGGTGAATTTGGGGGTTTTGGGTATCCCTGAGGAGTTTTTCGAGTTCTGAAGTGGATTTTTGGGTGAATTTGGGGGATTTTGGGGGGAATAGGAGAGATCTTGGGGTGAATTTGGGGGATTTTGGGTGTCCCTGAGGGGTTTAGAAGGATCTGAGCAGGATTTTGAGGTGAATTTGGGGGATTTTGGGCTGACCGTATTTGTCCCTCATTAGCATAAAGGGCGTGGCCACAGCCAGTGATCACGGGGCCTTGTTTGACTTAAAAGGGGCGTGGCCTAACACCAACATCCACACTCCAACCTCATTTGCGTCTAGTCGGTGAATATTCATCATTTTTTTGCATAAATACAGGCGTGATTCAATTAGATCTTATTCATTCCCTTGCAATAAACTTCATTTGCATGAAAAGCAGAGTCCATCAGCGTTAATTAATCGCATTTCCATCATTTGCATCAAGTGTTTCCCCAAGCCCTCCAAAAGACCCAAAATGACCCAAAACTTCCCCAAAAAGTCCCCAAAATGACCCAGAACTGCCCCAATTTTCCCCAAATCCCCCAAACTGCCCCCAGATCCCCCTTTTCCCCCCTAAAAACCGCATTTTCCTCCATTTTCAGCCATCTTTTCCATATTTGCTCATTTTTCCCATCTAAGGCCGCCTCATTTGCATAGCGGCCGCGGCCCCGCCCCCAGGGGCGTGGCCTGACGGGCGACTCCTCCCCCAGCAGGCGGCGCATGCGCAGCTCCTGCTCGGCCTGGCTCTAGCCCGGCAGGCACTGAGACCTCCCGGCCACTAGGTGGCGCTAACGCAGTGGGTTTTGAGGCGATCTGAGGGCTTTGGGGGGAAATGTAGGGGATGCTGGGGGTCCCAGGAGTAATTTGGTGGATTTTGTGGTGAATTTGGGGGATTTTGGGCCGACCATACTTGTCCCTCCGTAGCGTAATTGGAGTGGCCACACGCAGTTATCATGGGGCCTTTTTTGCATAAAATGGGGTGTGGTCTAACACCCACATCTACACTCTATCCGCATTTGCGTAAATTTCGTGATTATTCATACTTTCTTTGTATAAATATGGCTTTGATTTAATTAAAAGTCAGTAATTCTCTTGAAATCAACTTTACATAAAAAGCAGGTCACCCATGGGATGGTTTTTGGGGTCGTTTTTGGGTCAGTTTTTGGTAATTTTTGGGTCGTTTCTGGAGCCAATTTTTGGTCATATTTTTCGTCATGTTTGTGCCATTTTTTGTCTCATTTTTGTGGCCATTTTTGGTTGAATTTTGGGATTATTTTGAGGCCAGTTTTGGGTCATTTTGGGGCCATTTATGGGAGCATTTTTGGCGCTATTTTTAGGCCATTTTTGGGGCCATTTTGGGGCAATTTTTGGGTCACTTTTGAGCTTATTTTGATCATTGTTTTGCACCATTTTTGTATTAATTTTTTGCCAATTTTGCGGTCATTTGTGGGTCATCTTTGGGGCTACTTTTATGTCATTTTTGGGGCCATAATGGGCCTCCTTTTGGGTCATATTTGGGTCGTCTTCAAGGCCATTTCTGGGTCATTTTTGGGGCCATTTCTGGGCCATTTTTGGGGTATTTTTGGGGCCATTTCTGGGTCTGTTTTGGGTCATCTTTTGGGGTTATTTTGGGCCTATTTTTTGGTTGTTTATAGGGGGATTTTTGGGCCATTTTTTGGGCTGTTTTTAGGTCTATTTTCCAGCTTTTTTGTGTCATTTTTGGGCTTATTGTTGGTGAGTTTTGAGCCATTTTTTTGTCAGTTTTGGGGCCATTTTTGGGCCCGTTTTGGGCCATTTTAAAGACAATTATGGGTCATTTTTTGGGCTATTTTTTGGTCATATTTTTGGTCATTATTGTGCCTTTTTTGTGTCATTTTTAAGCCTTTTTTGTGGCTATTTTTGGGCCAATATAGGGTCATTTTTGGGTCATCTTTTAGGGCCGTTTTGGGTGTATTTTTGGGTCATTTCTGGGTTATTTTTTAGTCATTGCTTTAGGGTATTTTTGAGTTAATTTTTTGCCAATTTTGAGGTAATTTTTTGGGCTTTTTTGGCTATTTTTGGGGCTATTTTGGGGTCATTTTGGGGCCATTTTTTGGTAATTTTTTTGGGCCATTTCTCGGTCATTTTCAGTGCCATTTCTAGGTCTTTTTGGGATATTTTTTGGTCATTTTCTGGGCTAGTTTTTGGCAATTTTTTTGTCATTTTTAAGTCATTTTTGGGGCCATGTTTGGGCTATTTTGGGGCAGATTTTTATCATTTTTAGGTCACTTATGGGGGGATTTTTGGGGTCATTTTTGAGGCCATTTCAGGGTGATTTTTGGGTAATTTTTAAGGCTAATTTCTGGGTCATTTTCGAAGTCATTTCTGGGTTATTTTTGGGGTCATTTCTGAGCCATTTTTGGGGCATTTTTGGGGCCATTTCTGTGTCAGTTTTGGGGACATTTATGGGCCATTCTTGAGTCTTTTTTTGGATAATTTTGGGCCATTTTTGTGTCATTTTTGGGGCTATTTCTGTGTCATTTTTGTGTCATTTTTGGGTTTTTTTGTGTCATTTTTGAGCCATTTTTTGGGTCATTTTGGGGCCATTTTTGCGCCATTTTGGGGCCAATTTTGGGGCATTTTTGATGCTATATATGGGACATTTTTTGGGTCATATCTGGGACCATTTTGGGACCACTTATGGGTCATATTTTTGGTCATTATTGTCTCATTTTTGGGGCAGTTTTGGGTAATTTTTGGGTCATTTTTGGGGCTATTTTCAGGTCATTTTCAGGGTCATTTTCAGGGTCGTTTTTGGGTCATTGTTTTGGGCCATTTCTTGGTCAATTTTGGGGTTATTTTTGGGTCATTTTTGGGGCTATTTTGGGCTTGTTTTTGGGTCATTTATAAGGGCAAATTTTGGGTCATTTTACGGCCAATTTTGGGTCATTTTTGGGGCTATTTTTGGGTCATTTTCAGAGACATGTTCAGGGTCATTTTTGGGTCATTGTTTTGGGCCATTTTTTGGTCAATTTTGGGGTTATTTTTGGGTCATTTTTAGTCATTTTTGGGTCATTTTTTGGGTCATATTTTGGGCTTGGTTTTGGGTCATCAATAAGGGGAAATTTTGGGTCATTTTATGGCCAATTTTGGGTCATTTTTGGGGCCATTTTGGGGCTATTTTAGGGTCATTTTTGGGTCATTTATGGGTCATTTTTGGGTCATTTTGGGGCCATTTTTGGGCAATTTATGGGTCATTTTTGGGGCCATTTTTGGGCCATTTTTGGGCAATTTATGGGCCATTTTTTGTTCAATTTTGGGGCATTTTTGGGTCTATTTTTGGATCCCTTTTGGGTCTATTTTTGGCTCATTTTAGGCCATTTTTAGTCATTGTTTTGGGCCACTTTTTGGTCATTTTTGGGTTATTTTTGGCCATTTTGGGGGCCATTTTTGGGGCTATTTTAGGCTTTTCTTGGGTCGTTTATAGGGAGAAATTTTGGGCCATTTTTGGGCCTCTTTTAGGGCCATTTTGGGGTCATTTTTGGGTCATTTTTGGGTCATCTCGTCGGGCTAATTTTGGGTCATTTTTGGGTCATTTATGGGGGAATTTTTGGGTCATTTTTGGGTCATCTTTAGGGGCTATTTTTGGGCAATTTTTTTGTCAATTTTGGGGCCATTTTTAGTCATTTTGTGGTTATTTTTGGGGCCATTTGGGGGCCATTTTTTAGGGCTATTTTGAGCCCATTTTTGGGTAGTTTATAGGGGGAATTTTTGGGTCATTTTTGCGGCCATTTCTGGGCCATATTTGGGGCCATATTTGGGGGCATATCATGGTCATTTTGGGGCCATTTATGAGCTATTCTTGAGTCTTTTTTGGGATATTTATTGGCCATTTTTGGGTCATTTTTTGATCATTTTTCAGGCTACTTTTGAATCATTTTTGGGCCTTTTTTGGGTCATTGTTTGGGGCCTTTTATGGGCTATTTTTGGGGCGATTTTTTTGCCATTTTTTTGGTCACTTTGGGTCATCTTTAGGAGCTATTTTGGGCTTATTTTTGGGTCATATATAGGGGGATTTTTTGGGTCACTTTATGGCCAATTTTGGGGCCATTTTCGGGGCCATTTTTGGGTCTATTTTTGGGTCATTTTTGGGCCATTTTTGGGTCATTTTTGGGCCATTTTTGGGTTATTTTTGGGTCATTTTTGGGACATTGTTTTGGGCCATTTTTGAGTGAGTTTTTGGGTAATTTTTGGGCCATTTTTGGGTCAGTTTTGGGTCATTTTTTGGGGCTATTTTGAGCCTTTTTTGGGCCATTTATAAGGGGAATTTTTGGTCATATTATAGCCAATTTTGGGTCATTTTTGGAGACATTTTTGGGGCCATTTTGGTGCTATTTTGGGGTCATTTTTGGGGCTATTATTGGGCCAATTTTGGGTCATTTTTGTGTCATTTTTGGATCATTTTGGGGGCTATTATTGGGCCAATTTTGGGTCATTTTTGGGGTAATTTTTGGGGTCATTTTTGGGGCTATTTTTGGGTCATTTTTGGGGCCATTTTTGGGGCCATTTTGAGTCTATTTTTGGTTATTTTTGGGTCATTTTTGGGTCAATTTTTGGGTCATTTTTAGGTTATTTTTGGGTTATTTTTGGGCCATTTTTGGGTCATTTTTAGGGCCGTTTTTGGGTCGTTTCTGGGGCTATTTTTGGTTAATCTTTTGGGTCCATTTTGGGGCCATTTTAGGTCATTCTTCGGTCATTTTTCAGCTATTTTTGGGTCAATTTTGGGTCAGTTTTGGGGCCATTTTTGGACAATTTTTGGGTCATTTTTTGGTCATTTTTTGGGGCTCATTTGTAGCTTTTTTTGGGTCATTCACAGGGGGAATTTTTGGTTCATTTTACAGCCAATTTTGGGTCATTTTTGGGGCCTTTTTTGGCTCCATTTTCGGGGCCATTTTCAAGGTTATTTCTTATCTTTTTGGGGGCAATTTCTGGGTCATTTTTGCGGCCATTTCTGGGCCATATTTGGGGGCATATCATGGTCATTTTTGGGGCTATCTATGGGCAATTCTTGAGTCTTTTTTGGGATATTTATTGGCCATTTTTGGGTCATTTTTTGATCATTTTTCAGGATACTTTTGGGTCATTTTTGGGCCTTTTTTGGGGCCATTTTTGGGTCATTGTTTTGGGCCTTTTAAGGGCTATTTTTGGGGCGATTTTTTGCCATTTTTTTGGTCATTTTTGGGTCATCTTTAGGAGCTATTTTGGGCTTATTTTTGGTTCATTTATAGGGGGATTTTTTGGGTCACTTTATGGCCAATTTTGGGTCATTTTTGGGGCCATTTTGGGCCCATTTTTGGATCATTTTTTGGAGTCATCTTTAGGTAATTTTTGGGCCATTTCTGCAGCTATTTTTGGGTGGTTTTGGGGGCCATTTTTGGGTCTATTTTTGGGGCTATTTTGGGCCATTTTTGGGCCATTTTTAGTTATTTTTGGGTCATTTATGGGGCTATTTTGGGGTAATTTTTGGTAATTTTTGGGTCATTGTTTTGGGCCATTTTTTGGTCAATTTTGGGCCATTTTTAGTAATTTTGGGGTCATTTTTGGGGCTTTTTAGGGGCTATTCTTGAGTCTTTTTTGGGATAAGTTTTGGCCATTTTTGGGTCATTTTGGGGTCATTTATTTGGGCTATTTTGAGCCTATTTTTTGGTCATTTATAAGGGGAATTTTTGGGTCATATTACGGCCAATTTGGGGTTATTTTTGTGGCCCTTTTTGGGGCCATATTGGTGCTATTTTTGGGTTATTTTTAGGTCATTTTTAGGTCTATTTTTGGGTCATTTTTGGTCATTTTTGAGTCAGTTTTGGGGCTATTTTCAGAGTCTTTTTGGGCCCATATTTGGGTCATTTTTCAGTCATTTTTGGGGCAATTTTTGAGCCATTTCTGGGGCAATTTTTGAGCCATTTTTGGTTCTATATTTGGGGCCATTTCTGGGTCATTTTCAGAGTCATTTTTGGCCCATATTTGGGTCAATATTTGTGTCACTTTTGAGGCACATTTTGGGCCATTTTGGGGTAATTTTGGGGGCTATTTTGGGCCTATTTTTGGGTCATTTATAGGGGGGATTTCTGGGTTATTTTATGGCCAATTTTGGGTCATTTTTGGGGCCATTGTTGGGGTTATTTTTAGGCTATTTTTGGGACATTTTTTGGCCATTTTTGGGTCTATTTTTGCGCCAGTTTTGGATCATTCATGAAGCTTTTTTTGGGTCATTTTTAAGTCTTTTATGGGTTATTGTTTTGGGCCATTTTTAGATCAATTTTTGGACCATTTTGGGCCATTTTTGAGGCCATTTTGGGGTCATTTTTGAATCATTTTTGGGGCTATTTTCGGAGACTTTTTGGGCCCATATTTGGGTCAATTTTTGAGTCATTTTTGGGGCAATTTGGGGGTTATTTTTGGGTCATTTTTGGGGTAATTTTTTGGGTCTGTTTTGGGCCTATTGCGTCATTTATAGGGGGATTTTTTGGATCATTTTATGGCCAATTTTGGGTCAATGTTTAGGGCCATATTTTGAGTCAATTTTGGGGCCTTTCATGGGCTAATTTTTCAGCCACCTTTTTGGACCATTTTTGGACTATTTTTGGTGGTTTCTTGGGACATTTTCAGGGCCATTTTTGGGTCATTTTCAGGCTATTTTGGGGCTTTTTTTGGGTCATTGTTGGGTCATTTTTGGTTCATTTTTGGTTCATTTTTGAGTCATTTTTGGGTCATTTCTGGGGTTATTTTTGGGTCATTTTCAGGGCCATTTCTTGTTCATTTTCAGGGCCATTTGGGGCTATTAATTGGCCATATTTGGTGCCATTTATGGACCATTCTTGAGGTTTTTTCGGGATATTTTTTGGTCATTTTTGGGGCATTTTTGAGGCATTTTTCAAGCTTATTTTTGGTCATTTTCGGGGTCATTTTTGGGTCATTTTTTGGGCAATTTTCGGGTTTTTTTGGGTCATTTTTGGGTAACTTTTCTGGGTCATTTTGGGGCTATTTTTGTGTTATTTATGAGGGAATTTTTGGGTCATTTTTGGTCATTGTTGATGCCATTTTTGGGTCATTTTTGGGTCATCTTTTGGGCCACTTTTGTGTCATTTTTGGTTCATCTTTTGGGCCATTTTTGGGGCCATTTTGGGGTCAATTTTGGGTCATTTTTAGGGCCAGATTTGGGTCATTTTTGGGTCATTTTTAGGGCCAGATTTGGGTCATTTTTCAGGGGCATTTCTGGGGCATTTTTGGGGCCATTTCTGGGCCATTTTTGGGGCTATTTTTGCAGCCATTTTTGGGGTGGTTTTTGGGGTCATTTTCGGGGTGATTTTTGGGGTAATTTTTGGGGCCATTTTTGGGTCATTTTTTGGGTCATTTATGGGCCATTTTTTGTGTCATTTTTGTGGCCATTTCTGGGGTGATTTTTGGGGCTATTTTTGGGTCATTTTAGGAGTAATCTCTCGGTCATTTTTGGGGCCATTTCTGAGGTTTTTTGGGATGTTTTTTGGTCATTTTCTGGGGCCATTTTTTGGTCATTTTTGGGTTATATTTGAGTCATTTTTGGGGCCATTTTGGGGCCATTATTCGAGCCATTTTTGGGGCCATTTCTGGGTCATTTTCGGGGCCATTTTGGGCCCACTTTTTGGTCATTTTTGGGTAATTTTCAAGGTTTTTTCTGGGTCATTTTCGGGCCATTTCTGGGTCAGTTTTGGGGCCATTTATGGGCCATTCTTGAGTCTTTTTTGGGATATTTTTTTGCCATTTTAGGGGCCATTTTGGGGTTATTATTGGGTCATTTTTGGGGCCATTTCTGCATCATTTTTGGGGCCATTTCTGCATCATTTTTGGGGCCGTTTATGGGCCATTCTTGAGGTTTTTTTGGGACTTTTTTTGTCATTTTTGGGGCATTTTTGAGGCATTTTTGAGGCATTCTTTTGGTTATTTTGGGGGCTATTTTTGGGTCATTTTTTGGGTCATTTTGGGGGGGAATTTTGGGCCATTTTTGTATAATTTTGTGCTGTTTTGGGGTCATTTCTGGGTTATTTTTGGGGTTATTTTTGGGTCATTTTTGGGGCTATTTTTGGATCATTTTTCAGGGGGATTTTCTGGCCATTTTTGGGTCATTTTTGGGTCATTTTGGGGCCATTCTATGTCATTTTTGCATCAATTATCAGTGGGTTGCAATCCATTTTTGAGGCTATTTTTGGGTCTTTTTTTGGTCATTTTGGGGCCATTTCTGAGTAATTTCTGAGTCATTTTTGGTGCTTCTTTTGTGTCATTTATGGTCATTTTTGGCGCCTTTTTTGGGTATTTTTTGGGCCATTTTTGGTGCCATTTCTTTGTCATTTTCAGGGGTTTTTTTGGTCAAGTTTGGTCCATTTTGGGGTAATTTTTAGGGCAATTTTTGGATCATTTTTGGGGCCATTTTGGGGTTATTTTTGGGCCATTTTTGGGGCTTTTTTGTGTCATTTATGGAGGCATTTTTGGGTCATTTTGGGGGCAATTTCGGGCTATTTTTGGTAATTTTGGACTCTTTTTCGGGCCATTTTTGGGTCATTTTGGGTCATTTTTGGGTGCCTTTGGGCTGTGATATGAGAAATGGCCCTTTTCTCTGAGAAAGAGAACTCTGCCTCCCAGTTTCTTGATGTCAGTTTGGAGGAGGGTTTTGGCCCTGCAAGAGCAGCCAGAGTCGTCAGTGGCAGCTTGGGTCTGCGAGGAATCCAGCTCCGTGCGGAATTTCAGCAGGCGGCAGTCGACTCCCAGACATGGGGCCTTCGATACAAACGATGGCCCTGTTATAAATGCATATTATAGTGTTGGCTTTTCGCAAATAATGAATGCTATGTGTATGATGTTGGTCTTTGTGGAAGTTGCTTTTGTTAGAATATAAACATTTTTAAATGCTTTAGTGCCTTTTTGTTTTAGCTTAAATGTAGTGGCTAATGTAGCTGTGTTAAAATGTACCTCGCTTAAAATAACTAAACCGCCTGCTTAGTTGGATAAGCATGGGTGTAACAGGCTCCTATCCCAGGATATCTCTATCGACAATAACCATCTGACAGGATATTCCTACTGACAAATAACCGTCTGACTGGACATCCCTATCGACAATAACCATCTGCTGGACACCGATGGACAAAGGAAGATATTGGAGTCTCCAAAGAAACTGCGCATGCTCTGAAAAGGCGGACCCAAGGAGGAGCCATGCTAACGAGTACCTGGAAAATGTAAAATCGTTTGGAGAAAAGTTTGAATATGTATACTTGTCTATGAATATGTAACAGGCTGATGCAATAGAAAAGTATATAAACAGAGTATTTTCACTGTGTCAGATGTGGTCTTGGCTCCGTGCCAAGAGATCCCAATGTCACCTGGATGTTGTAACCTTTTACCCTATACCTTGTCCCTTATTGTCCTTTTATTAAACCTTTAAATTTTAACAGAGGACTGGACCTCGTTTTTAACAGCCCTTTTCCACGTAAAAGAAAACTCAGTCCCCCAGATTCATGATGTCAGTTTAGAGGAGGCATTTGGCACTCCAAGGGCAGCTAGAGTTCTAGTTGGTTGCAGCTTGCGTCTTGGAGAAATCCAGCTCCGTGCGGATTTTGAGGAACTCACTCCCAGCCACTGGGTCATGAAGAAGAACGCTTGCCCTTTTACATGTTAAAGAAAAGTTAGCCCCCAGATTCTTGATGTCAGATTGGACGAATAATTTCCAAGGGCAGCCAGAGTCCTAGTTGATGGAAGTTTCTGTCTGGGAAGAATCAAAGTCTGTGTAAAATTTTAGGAGGTGGCTGCCTTTGCGAAGTCCCGGCGCCGATGTGGACCCGGCGCGATTTCCCCTGCGTTTCCCGCTGAGCGGACGCGGGCTGTGGGGTCGGCAGCGCCGGGGGCGGGCGGGAGCCGGGCGGGCGCCGACAGGCAACGGCGGGGACGGACGCCTCGGCACAGCGCCGGGGGCCTTCCGCGTCCCCTAGCAAAGATGGCGGCAGGACCGGAAGCGGCTTCTGCCAGCACGCAAGACGGCAGGGACGAGGCGGAAGTCACGTGACGCCACGCAGAAGATGGCGGCGCGGGACGCCGTGCGCCTGACCTTCCCCAGATGGCGGCGTCGCGCGCATTCGCACTGGGCGAGGAGGAGGAGGAGGAGGAGGAGGAGGAGAGGAGGAGTTGGAGGAGCAGCAGAAGGAGGAGGAGGAGGTTGCACATAGTCCTGGTGGCAAGGTGGGCCTTTGGTGGCCAGTTCATGGGCTGTTTCTCTCTTTGTACTCTCTTTGCACATGGGCTCTTGTGGGAAGAAAGGTGCTGTGGTAGGTGACACTGGGCTCAGTAAAACAAAACCTGTCTGAACGCAATTCTCTGTGGATTTGGTTGCATGGGGTTCGCACTTCCATTTGGAAAATCGTCTTGTGCCCTCTTGCTTGGCCATGATCCTGCTGGTCGTGGAAGGATCCCCAAACTGCATGTGGGCACAAGGGAGAGCGAATAGACGCTGGATCTGGTGTTCAGGTGATGGAACAGCCCACTGCACTTCCCCTGGGTGCAGGTGCTGGAGCCCAGCTGCTAGAATCTTTTCATGAACTGTTCCATCCTTTTGTATCCTGTTATCCCACCTTCTAAGGACCATCATCCATAACAAGTCATGTTAAGGGAAGCTTTTATTGGACCATGTGTCTGGGGAGCTCAACTGCAAACTGTGGGACACTGGAATGAAAACATTTGTACTTTGATTTGCTCAGTGCTGCAAAAGTGCTGGTGATGCTCCCTGGGCAAGAGAATGACCACAGTAAATACTTCTTTTTGTGTTTCTGTAGCATTGTGTAGGCACAGATCTCAGAATGTTCCTTAACTCTGCAGAGAGGGCTGAGGCACAAACCATCCTCCTATGAGCTCTTACAGCTGTTTTTTGTGAGGATTTCTCTCCAAACTCTGCATGTCTCTCCACCACAGTGGAGCTCCTTTGCATGGCAGTAGTGAAGTGTTTTACTGGGAGAGGCTTGGCTTCCCTCTTAGCACTGGGGGTCTGTGCTGCAGGTTTCTGTTTCAGGAACACTTGCACAGAAGCTCAGGAAGAACCACACAGCCACAGTATTAGAAAATATCCCAGTTTATTGCAGCCTCTCAGTTCTGAGAGTCTTACAAAATAATATATTTACAGGCGAGGAAGGGACTAACTCAGCTGGAGTGTGCTTTGCTGGGGCAGGAACAGGCTGCAGAGGAAAAAGGAAGAAAATCAGCACATTCACAAGTCACATTTTTCTTTACAAAAGTAAGATAGGTGTAAGGCTGATGTGCACAGCTGACTGGTGGTGTCCTTGTGGGGAGCACTCCGGGAAGGATTCAGTGCAGCTCTTGTGCTCTTCACAGTGACTCCAGGCACCTGGGGCTCAGCAGAAGCCGCATCAGCTCAGCTCAGTGTGATGTTAAGGCACAATGTGGTGATGCCAATGGCTCTGGGTCTCCATGTGACTTCCCTCACAGTGAGTGATGGTGTTTGAGCTCTGCCTGTGGCTTTCCTCGGGGTGAGTGATGGTGTTTCAGCCCAACATCTCTCTTTCAGGCCCCCAGCCCTGAACTTGGCCATACCAGAAGCAGAGTTGGACAGAGGAAAGAAGGAGGAGACCATGGTGTGGGACAAGGGAGGGATCCTAAAGGGAATCCCCCCAAAACTATGGCAAGACCTCCCTTCAACCTCCCTATGGCTGAACACCAGAGCAGGGGGTACAGACAGCCGTTTGAAAACAAATGCACGACTTAGAATATACACTGAAACCTTATTTTTGAACTTGTCCAATAAAGTTTGCCTCCAAACACAAAGTGTTTGTCTTTTTTTTTAATTTGATTTTTTTAAAAGTTTATTACTATGTGTAATCTTGAATGATGGCTCATTCAAGTTGTTCATGGGAGCTGCACTAGCTTACCCCCCAAGGGAAACTTCTCCAAACATGAATTTCTAAGACTAAGGGCTAAACCAAACCATCAGCTCTGGCTGCACATGGAGTCCCAGGCACTCGCAGCGAGGTAGAGGGAGGGTTGAAGTTCACAGTAGAGGCTGCACATGGCTGGTACTGTCAAGTGTCTCCAGCCAGTGCTGTCCAAGGCAGGGATCCATCCCTAGAGGCCTGTGTGCTCCTGGATCCAGTCTCGCAGGCTCGTGAGCCGGCTGTACACCCCAGGTTTGTTCCTCTGGGCGCAGCCATCACCCCAGCTCACCACACCGGCCAGGAACATCCGACTGCTGGGCTCCACACTCACCAGGGGCCCCCCGGAGTCTCCCTGCGCAGAATGACACAGGAGCATAAGCACTAATCCCATAAATCACCCTCATGCACAGTGTTAAAGTCAATCACAAAAACTGGGCAAGAAATAATCAATCAGTAAATCCCTGTCTCAAAAACTATTATAAGTCAGCTGTCATTACAATTTTTTGGCTATTCCTTCAAACAAATTTTTAAGTATGGCAATAAGAGCCACAGTGCCAGAATAAAGAGCTATAAAATACCAGTCAAGCAGCCTGGCTTGCTAACTAAGACCCTAAATAACAGCCAGAAGTTGAAGTAGGGTTGTATGTCCTACATGGTGAGATGGAGTCTAAGTCCTGTGGTTTTGGGCTGTAGTTTTCGAGTCTAAGTCATGCATTGATGCAACTTGCTGCCGGAGCCCATTGTAATCTGTCCATCGTCTGAATCCAGGAAGATTCCCATAGTTTTGTTTTATTTTAAAAATGTAAATATAAGTGAAGTACCAGAATGAGTAGGGTTGAGCAGAGGCCTGTCTCCTTGCCTAATAATCAATAATCACTACTAAATCCAGGTGCTGCCTTACCTGGCAGGCATCCACACCACCGGTCAGGATCCCCACGCACATCATGCGTGGTGTCAGCTGGTCTGTCAGGAGTTGGTTACATACAGTCTGGTTGATGAGCCGGATCTCTGCCTTCTGCAGGATGGAGGCTCCCGTGCCTGCCAAGATGGAGGAGCAGCTTAAGTAAAAATATATGTTTTTAAGCAGCTCCCTGTTTTTCCCCTCAAGAAATACAGCAATCATAGACTTGTAGAATCCCAGAATGGTTTGGATTCAAAGAGAACTAAAGCCTGTCTTCTTCCACCCCCTGCCAGGGGTAGGGACAGTTTCCACTAGACTAGGTTGCTCCAAGCCCCGTCCAAAATGGCCTGGAATGCTTCCAGGGATGTGGCAGCCACAGCTTCTCTTGGCAATCTGCTTAAAATACATCAATGCAGCCCCAATCACATGCCAGTGCTCACCTCCTTCTGTGGTCGCTCCCCATCCAGTCACCCACAGGTCCTTGCCCACAGGGAAGTTGTGGGTGGCATCGGGCAGGCAGATGGGCTGGACAACAGCCGTGAAGGTGACGGGGCTCTGCAGCTCCAGCACAGCAATGTCATAGTCGTAGGTGTAGTCATTGAAGAAGGGGTGGGAGATGATGCGCTTGATTTTGCGGGTTTGCACATTGGGGCTGCTGAGGTCACCTTGGTCCATCAGCCCTAGATAGGCTGTCCATAGGCTGGGGTCTGAGTACCTACATGGAGAGGCAAGAAACAGGGTGAAAGCCCATCTCAGAGACAGCACTGCTCACTACCTTAAACAGTTTTCTTGAGGAATGCCTCCCAGAGTCAGTGTTGGAATATTGGGTGCAGTTTTGGTCGCCACAATGTAAGAATAATATTAAACTATTAGAGAGCTTCCAAGAAAGGGCAACAAAGATGGTGAAGGGCCTTGAGGGGAAGCTGTATAAGGAGCAGCTGAGGGCACTTGGTCTGTTCAGCCTGGAGAAGAAGAGACTGAGGGGAGACCTCATTGCCATTAAAACTTCCTTGTGAGGGAGAGAAGACGGCAGACTCTGATATCAGTTCTGGGGTGCCCAGTGACAGGACCAGAGGGAACAGCCTGAAGTTGTGTCAGGGGAGGTTTAAGCTGGACATCAGGAAAAGGCTGTTTTCCCCAGAGGATGGTCAGGTACTGGAACAGACTTCCCAGGGCACTGGTCACAGCACCAAGCCTAACCGAGCTCAAGAAGCATTTGGACAATACTCTAGGGCACACGGTGTGACTCTTGGGGATGGTGTTGTGCAGGGCCAGAAGCTGGACTCAGTGATCCTTGAGGGTTGCTTCCAACTCTGCTTATTCTGATTCTGTGAAATGCCTGTAAGCACAGGGATGTGAGGCCAGTACCTGATGCCTTGCAGTGGCAGGAAGCAGTGTGCTGCTGACACCAGCCAGCTCGCTGACACCAGCGAGGCCCCACAGATGTGGCCCTGGCCCTTTACGTGCAGGCTGACCTGCCACGGCCACTCTCCCACATCCGAGTTCTGCCCACCGACAATCCGCGACTTCCTGACGTAGGAGCGGAGCCCGCAATCTAGGGCAGAGAAGGAGAAGGGGTGCTTGGTTTCTACTGTTCCCATCCCGCACCTCCCCTCTGTTCTGCTGGGACATCTGATAGCACAAATGCCCTGTTACCCGTGTCAGGAAGAGCTGTTGCTGTCTGCACATGTGCTAAATTTGCTACAACATTTACTGGCCAACTCTGAAAAGGGGAGATAAGCCCCTGTATTACCCATCTAAGCCCTCCTGAACAACACAGACATTCCACAGACCACTAAAGAACGTGGCTTGGATATTTCCAGCTCAAGCTCCTGCACAGAAGCACCCAGGGGCTCTCTCTGGCACACTGGGGTGTTTCTCTGAGAGGCCCAGCCCAGAAGCCCCTGTCTTCCCCATTCCTCAGGTACTCACTGCAGTTGTCCTCATCAGAGCGGTCCTCGCAGTCCTGCTCCCCGTCGCACTCGGGGTTCTGTTTACTGATGCAGCGTCCACTGCGGCACTTGTACGTGTACGCCTTGCAGGGGACTGTGGTCTGGTCTGCTGCAGCCAGGATGGAAGCACAGGGGTTAGCCCTGGTTCTGGAGAGGTCACATCACCTTCACCTCTTCTGCCCACCCCCAAGGCACTTCCACCCCATGCAAACACACACACGAGGGTGCCCAGCCCCAAGGAATTCTTTCAGAGGCTGCATTTGATGGCAGCCACCCCGCAGACCACCCTCACCTGTGCTGCAGCCGCCCTCGTCGCTCCCGTCCCCACAGTCATCCTTGCCATCACATTTCTGTGTGTTGGGGACACACTTCCCATTGTCACACTTGAAGCTGTCAGCTGCACAGCCTGGGGACAGAGAGCAGCTCCTAAGGGCTTGGCATGAATCCTGCAGCACCTCAGCACACGGCTGTGCTCAGCTCCCCTCCCCGAGACAAGTAAAAGCCTCTGCAGCTTCAACATCCTGCATCTCCAGTCTCTTCTCCAAACTGCACACCACCACTCTATTCCCTACACCTCTGCTCATCCTTCTTTCCTCTGAGCTCTCATTTGGGGCTCAAGGAAGCTGTACCAGGTGAGCCCTTGCCATGCCTGGGTTTTTTTGTCTGCTCATTTCCAGCATAGCACCTGCTTCTCTCCATCCCACAAGCCTCCATCAGCCCCATCGCCCCCCGTGTGCCTGCTCGAGCTCTCAGCCCTTTGTGCCTGCGGGGTGAGTCACTCACTGCACTGCAGCTCATCGCTGTTGTCACCGCAGTCGTTCACGTTGTCACAGACCCAGAACTTGGGCTTGCACCAGCCATTCTGGCACCTGAACTGCTGCTCGGTACAGGCTGCAAGAGCACAGTAAGAATCACAGGATCATTTAGGTTGGAAAAGACCTCCAAGACCATCAAGTCCAACCTGAGACCAATCACCACCTTGTCAACCAGACCAGAGCACTGAGTGCCATGTCCAGTCATTCCCTGGACAACTCCAGGGATGGTGACTCCCCTGGGCAGGCTGTTTCAATGCTAGAAATTAGGGGAGAGACCTTCAAAGGCACCTGTGGAATCACCAGCAACCTGACCACCATGGCAGCTCTCTCAGTGGGTGGGCAAGCACTTGGGAACTCCAGCAATCAGCTCAGGACCATGCACGTGTACATAAAAACACTACATACTCAGTACATCCACAATATTTCCACTTTTCTGAAGAACAAAGAAGTTTTCTCCAGACTCCAGCTCCTCAGACAGGAGCTGTCGTGTCTGAGGCAGTGGAGGCTGAAGCTGACATCACAACAGCAGGACAGCAAGAGGCAATACTGAAGCAATGCAATTGCTGCAAGCAATGGGAAGGCACCTGAGAAACCAGGATCGTGGGTCAGCAGCACATCTTCCCCAGAAAACTGCCCCTCCCAAAGCAGGGGATCCCGTCCTCTCTAATAAACTGCAGACCCTGGACAATATCATTAACTATAGGACAGCTCTGCTAATCCAAGAGGAAAATTTGTTGCACAAAGAAACAACTCCTGTGTGTCCCACGGGTTTTCCAGATGAGCACTGCAAAGCCTGCCCAGTTGGGTAATGACACGTGTCCCTCCGCACCACCCAGGCTCAGCCAAACCCACACCAGCAGGACTACACAGAAAAACACATTCCCAGCTGGGAGGAACTGGGGAGGAAGGGGAGGGCGATGCCACTGGGAGAGGGTTGGATTAGCAGGAACCCACAGCTCCTATGCTGAGAAGGGATCCCAAATTGATTGCGTACCTAGTCTCACTCCAGCCTAGAGGAAGGCAGCAGTGCTGGCTCCAGCCAGCACTGAGTCACATTACCCAGAACAAGTCTAACTACCCCAGGGCAACATGGCCTTTCCCATGCTGTGCCAAAGGGAAACCAAGACTGGACTTACTGCAGGACCTCTCATCACTGCCGTCCACGCAGTCCAGCCACCCATCGCAGCGCATGCTCCTGTCGATGCAGCGGCCAGTATTGCAAGTGAACTTGCCAGGACAGGCTGAGAGGGAGAAAGTTACAAAACTACACATGAGCCCTCTTGGTGTCCCCTCTACGTCCCTTTTGCAGAGTTCCCTATGCCTGCTTACAGCAGAACACAGCAGGAAGACCAGGAGGTTTGCAGGAAAGCGAGACATGCTACTATCCCCCTGGCAAAGGCTGCTTCCCACTTTACAGGGCAGTGTAAGCACAGAGGAGGGACAGATCCAGATCTCAGGGAAACCACTTTCCCCACCCCAGCACCAGGGTTTCAACTCACGATCACTGGAGTCGTAGGACAGGAACTCCGCAGAGAAGCCCGTGTCTGTGTAGGACTGGTCCGAGTGGAACTGGACCTTGATTTTGTTGGTGGTACTGGCCACCACAAACTGGGAGCGCTCCCCACAGTACCTGCAGGGAGAGAGCAAAGGGGAGTCAAAGGGCTGGAGGTCAGCACCAAGAAAACCTCCTTCTATCCCTGACCTCCCTCCACACCCCAGGAGCTGAGGGGGCAGGAGAGCAGTGAGGAGGTCTGATCCCAGCACAAACTGCTGAGCCTCAGGGTCCAAATTCTGCTGCTGCTGGCAGAAGGTCTGGGCTAGTTGCAAACACCAACTTGTGACCTTAGGAATGATCAGGAACAAGTTCTTCCACATCCCTGCCTGCCCCATGATGTGTCTGATCTCAGATACACTGGACTCGTGCAGGATCCCAGCTCACCACGGGGCAGGGTGGGATCATGTACATGAACAGCACTGCAGGAACTCAGGGCTGCAGAGGCAGGTGCAGACTTTGAAATCCTCTCTCTGAGGCAGGGTCAGCTCCCTTGTCCAAAACATTGTGAAATAAGATTAATCCCATGCCTGTGAGGTACCAATTTTTCTGTCTGGCCCAGTTTATATCAGGCTGGGGAACGCATCAGGAAATGCATCACAGAATCTCTGTGCCCTGAGAATGGAGAGCTGCTTGGTAAAGCAAACCCAACCCAGATGTTCCTGCCTTCCCACACAAGCTCCACAGCATTTGTGGGGGGACTCAGCTGCAGCACACCAGAAACCCAGGGTCTCATCCCCAGAACCAAGTGTGGGGCTCCCCACTCACCATGGGGCAGTCCTGGGCACCCTCTTGCCTTCTCCCAGCCCTGACAGAACCAGCACACTTGTTCCCATAGCAGATTAAGGAACGCACAAGGTTGTGTGTAACTAAACAAAGGCCCTTCATGGGTTCAGCCACCCGACACCCACCTCGTGCCGTTGATCTGCACATAGTCCTTGGTGCAGGAGCTGACTGGGATCCCAGGCTCCAGCACAAAGAACATGTTGAAACGCACTTTCACATTCTTTATAGAGGGAACCTGCAAAAGGAAGTCGAGTCAGTGGGGATGTTCCTTTCTGGAGCAAGAAAAAAAGAAGAAGGTTGTGCTTGGGGGGAAAGACAGAAGATAATTGAAAAGAGGAGGTCAGTTTTTCAGCAGGAAAAGAAACAGCTTCATAAAAGTCACTGAGTCACCCTGGCCCCAGAATCCCCAGTGGAACAGGCACACAGAGGGGTGGAAGCCAGACCTCTGGTCAACAGCCAGTAACTGGCCTGTCCCAAAGCCCACACTCTCATACTTCTTGTGTGAAGTTACAGGATTTTTCATGGGCTCCTGTGGGATTCAGGCCTCTCGCAACCTCTTCTGTCTTTGCCCCCAGCTTCTAAAGGCTCCCTCAGTCATGCCAGACTCAGAGCCTCTGGGCCCCAGCTGCTGCAAGCTCCCTTGCACTATGTCCTGTATGATCAGGGTCATTCGACAGACTTATTAAGGGAAAGAGAGGGCCCATCTCACCTCAATGTTCCAGACACAGTCTGTGTCTGGGGGGTAGTGTGCTGGGTAATAGGGAGTTGTGAAGGTGCCACTCTCTCCCTTCAGAGTCCCACCGCAGGCTAAACACAAACAGGAAAATAATAACAAGTTAGAGATTTAGATGTGGTTTTTCCAAGCCTCAGCTGGCTGTCATCTGAGGCAGGAAGGGAGGCAGAGGCAATAAGAGTCTCTAACAAGGTTAAGTCACTCGCTGGAGAGAGCAGCTCTACTCCAAGCCTTGAGAGAATCCAGGAGATCAATTAGGTGCTTCCTGTACACATGCCTAATCCATCACATGTTGCATGCCTAATCCAACACATAGTTCTTATTTTGGCCTCCTCAGGGGACATCATTACTGCAACCAAGAACACCGCAGGCAAGGCAAGCACCGAGAGGTGACCTGCTTCCAGGTGCTCCAGCCCTGGAAACATCCCTGACAACCGGACCGCAGCCACAGCCACCTCCCTGTTCAGCTGCCCATGGCAGGGAGAGGTGGGGAAACGGGCCAAGGCCTCTACTCACCTTTCATCTTTGGGAGCTGGAAGAACTCAGCCTTAAAGCCAGGAAATCGCCCCTCCTTGTTGGTAACCAATGTGACTAGCATGACGTTCTGGGAGGACAGGAAGGTCAGGTTGTAGGATGGAGCATAATTCCCACAAAGTCTAGGAAGCAAAGGACAGAATCCATAAGGCACTGCTGCAAAGGGAGCCTCAAGCAGCACAGCTCAGCTCTGAGCAGGGGCTGGAGCAGGACACCTCAGGATCACCCTGGACTTGGTGCCGTACAGGAACACCCACCTAACCAAGGCGTGGGGCTCCACAGGGCTCAGGGAGTCGTACACCTTGATGTAGTCACTGTCATCTCTGCATGGCTCCAGCTCCAGGGTCTTGAAGGTGAGGCTGATGCTGGAGCTGGCATCTGCCCTCAATGCCCAGTAGCAGAGGGCATTGTTGGGGTATGGGCTGTTGGGAAAGCCCGGTGTGGTGAAACTGGTGACCTCCCCTTCCTTGGCATGGAGGGAGAACATGCAGCTGTCTGCCCAGAGAGTAGGGAACAGTTAACAAGGCAAACAAGACTTGCCCTGCCTTTCACTGGGATGCAGAGAATAATTCCTGCAGGCTATCCCAGGGCAGATGGCTCTTCTGGGAGAAAAGCAAGGCCTGTGCCACAGTCTGTCCAACCCCAAACTAGCTCCAAGGAGCACACTTGGGTCTGCCTTGCAAGCAGAGCAGCTCTCTCCAGACCCTTCCCCATCCTGCAAGAGAAACACCACCCTAAAGAGACCACTGAGATGGAAGAAGAACTGTACTTACTGTCCCGGGCAGAGTGAGCTATACTGGGGTCCACAGCTGCAGGAGAAAACAGAGCTGGCATCACCCTTTGGGCTATGGGAAGTCCCTGGGCACAAAGCCAAGATTGTTCCTCAGACCGTCATTGATCTGGCCTTTCTTGTGGAGTCTCTCCCTGAGAACTGACAGGGGAGGCTGCTCCTGCCTGGTGTCTGGGAGCTGAGGGAGCAAACTGTTCCTCTACAGAGGGAGCACTCATCCCTGTCCCTCTCCCCTGGTCTCAGAGAACAGAGCATTCCAGCAAAGGGGAGCAGGTCCATGCATCAGGCTGTACATCCCATTAAGCTGTGCTGTGACATCCAGGTCCTTACACCACCCTCAGGGCTGGCTTTTCCATGAGAGGGCCGTGACCAGCACCTTCTCCTTCCACAGAAATCCCACCCGGTCCCACATACAGGCCCAGGGACAGTGGAGCCAATACTCACGGAAAGCGATGACTGACTCCACCTTCAGCATGGGGTTTCTCAGGCGGGGGTTCCACCTCTGCACCAGGCTCTGCTTGTCAGCCATCGCCCTGTCCAGGCTCTCCTCCCGGTACTTAGGCACAAGGAATTCTGACCAATAGTAGGCAATGACACTACCTTCACTGTGGAAAGGGCAATTGTGGGGTGAGGGCAAGGACAGACATGGGAGGACTCAAATACCACCAGAAGAAGGGGCCAGACTACTTGATGGGCCATTTTTGGAACCTGGCCACAGGTTTCAATGACGTTATTCCTTGAGAAATGAGAGAGTTTCAATGACGAGTTAAGCAAACAGCAAAGGCCCCTGCCAACCTGGGGAGTCTCTCTCAATACTGCCAGGCACCACCCACTGCAGTTCACTGCACCACACCTTGATTTTCCCAAGACATCTGGCAGAAAACTGAAAGCATTTTCAGGTCACTTTTTACTGCTCACCCTTTCCTGTGTCACTCAGGGTGACTACTGGAGTGCTTCCATCCCAGCATCCCGGGAATGAGGGTAAATGGCTGTGTGATATCCTGGCATCCAAGGTGGAGCTCAGGCAGTGCCTAACACTTACCTGAAGGCAGTGATCACTGTCTCTTTGTGGTAAGGTCCAATATCAGCGTGATTCCTGTAGATCTCTTCCACCTGAAAGGGTTAAAGAGGGGTGTTCAGCATGTCTAGAAGTGAGGAAAAGGGAAAGGCTAAAGACAGACAGAGCTTCAAGCCTGCGAAGAAAAACCAGGGCACATACCTGGCATCCCTGGGTGCAGGAATCTGTAGAGCCAAAGAAAGGAAGAAGGAGTTGATAGCCCCAGAAGAGCCCAGAGCTGCCCATCACAGCCTGCTCTGACTCAGCTTGCCCCACTCTTCCCTGGGGGAAGTGAATCCCCAAGTATGAGGGAAGAGGCAAGACCAGCCACAGCTTCAGCCTCCTTCAGACACCCTTCTGCCTCAGCTCCTGGCCCTGACTCATCCAGCTATTCTGGGACATGCCCTGGCAGCTCCTATGGCACAGGGAGATGCTGTGGCACAGGACTGAAGCTGGGATGTCAAGATCCAGCTCCAAGGAAGGTCCCTGCTCCCAGCCAATGTGTCACAGCGAGCAGGGAAACTCCAAGGAATGACATATTCCCATGGCCATGGGGCAAGAGGAAAATTCCTTGCTTGCAGAAGAAGGGAGGCAAGAAGCCTCTTACCGTGCTCTTCACCTTCTTGGCCAGCATACTGAACTCTGGAGAGCTGGAGTTCTCATAGGCATCCAGGAATTCCCAGTTCAGAACCCGCAAGTGGCCATTGAAAACCTTCTGGACGGGTGTGTTCCTGTCTGGAAGGGAACAGTTCAGAGTCAGGAAGGGCAGTCAGGGCTGGGACTGGTGTCACAGCAGATCCCCAGTGACAGCAATTGGGACAGGGAGGTGGAAATGGTATCTCTAGAGCTTGAGAGGGCACATACACTGGGTAACAAAGCTTTTCCATGTGGATGGATACATTCCCAGGGTGTCACCTTACATGTCACCACCCTACCAGACATCACACTCACATTTGAAGTGCCAAAACAGGAGGCCAGTGGTGAGGGAGACAAGCAGAAAAACAACAATCAGGACGGTGATGACCACTTGCCGCTTTGGGCCATGCTTCTCCATCTTCTTGGAGTTCATGGCAGGGAGGAACTCCACCCCTTCGTCCAGGTTGTTCATGTCCTGGGAGAGGAGGGAAGAGAGGACAGTGGGAAGGCTGTTCCCAAAGCCTGGCTTGGGGAGGTTCAGCCACAGAGCAGCCTGAAGCAGGTTTGGGGACGAGGAATGCGGCAGCACCGAGGGCAAACCTCAGTGTTGGCGGCTCCACAGCTACAGCAGGACAAACTCTGAAGGCTTCTTCTTTGCTTTTCTGCACACACCTAATTCCTTTTTGGGCCTAATATAAGGTCATGAGCTCAAGCAAACTCAGGGGCAAGTCCACACACCCTCCCGTGACCATGGCAGGTCACAAGCCCACAAGTGCCAAGATCTGCCTCAGCAGATGAAACTGCAGAGAAAAATTCACCCCCACAAAGTGCTTGCTATGTGCAGGTGTGTCACCCAGAGCTCCTGGGGCATAGCACGCTATAAATAGCATTTTTCTAAAAGAAGAGATCAAGCCGCTTCCTTCCTTTACGTTTTCACAGCTCTGTGTCGTGCCTCCTAGGCCACCAGCACTCCTGTGTTTCTGCTTGGAATCTCCCATCCAGCACAAACACTCATTAAAAGAAATAAACCAAAAAACTAAGATGAACACACAAGACATCCCCACAGCCCACAAGGAGCCATGCTCTTGGGACAAGATGCGGAAGAACAGATCCGAAAGGAATGAGACTTGACACAGCTCTCGCTGTCATCACCACCCCATAATGGGCTGGGTGAGGAAGTGAAAGACCTGTTGAAGCATCAAGCTCTATACCAGCTGCAAAACCTGAGCTCTCTATCAGCTGTAAAACCATTGGTGCCCCAGGGTTTCACTTTCTCCCAATTTCTGTTCTATTCCTCCATCCTTACCCTGCTCATGTATTTGCACCTCTGGCCCAGGGGAAGGTTGGAACAGCTGCAGACCCAGATGTTTTCAGAGCATCTCACACAGCACCCTTGGTACTGTTGGACATTGTGGGGGCCCGGATCTGCACCTACCCTGGCACTTCCTCTGCTCCCAGCACTGTCAGTGGTGTGGGCAGAGCTCACCACATCTGCTTCCGATGTGTGCCTCGCTTGGGCCTGAAGGGCTGTGTGCCTGCTACAAAGGCCCAAAACAGGAGGATCCCTCACCTTTCTGCTCACCACCTTCCCATTTTCTCCTTAGGCAGCATTTAGTGGCTTCCTGGGCTCTGGAACCTGAGCATGGACACCACGGCACGAAGTGTTGACTTGCACAAATCCGTGGCATTTCCACGTGCCCTGCACTCTGGAAGGGTAATGCTGTCTCCACAAACACAGGGTCAGACTCTGCCTGTCCTCTCTCAGCCCAGGGCTCACACAAACCTACTCCAACAGCTTGGGTTAATTTGATGCAAATGTCACAAGCCCCTAAATGCAGGAAAAACATGGACAAGGGGGATATGGCTTCATAGGACAGGGGAATGGCTTTGAAAGGAAAGATAGCAGGGTTAGATGGGATATTGGGAAGAAATTCTTCTCTCTGAGGGTGGGCAGGCCCTGGCACAGGGTGCCCAGAGAAGCTGTGGCTGCCCCTGGATCCCTGGCAGTGTCCAAGGCGAGGCTGGACAGGGCTTGGAGCAGCCTGGGACAGTGGAAGGTGTCCCTGCCCATGGCAGGGGTTGGAACAGGATGGGCTTTAATGTCCCTTCCAATCCTGCTCTGGGATTCTATGAAAAACAACTAGCAAAGGGGATCCTGCTAACAGAGGGACCTCTGGGTCTGCTGTGCAGACATCAGGAATGAGCCATCCTCACTGCATTTCCTCACTGAACTTCCAGTACGTGCTTCATCTTATCTTTCCTCAGCCTTGCCTGGCAGGAAAGCCCAGCTCCCACTTGAACCATTCCCCCACTTCTTTTGCCCTTTTCTTCACCCAGTGCCCGTGCTCTCCTTCCACCCTCCACACCCCACTGCAGCCTCTCCTCTTTGCAGTATTTGCCTGGGGCCCTTCACAACAGAAAGGGAAGTGGCAGGCACCTTACTCCGAGTTTTTGTCAAGGACTCTGTAAATTTAATCCTCTGCAAACACCAGAAGACCACCAAGACCAGAGCGACCCACCAGTTTTCACACCAGCTGCTTTCAGAATCCTCCCAGTTTATCATTTGGCAGTTCAGGGAAGGAGACTTCATTAATTTTTGAGTTTTGCTGGCTAAGGCTAGGCAGAAAGAACTATTTCCATCCCTAAAATCCAGCCACATCCAAAATAAACATACCTAGCAGGGCTGCAGAAAACAGTCCCTTGGGGAATGCTCTGAATCCTGTTTGGCTTCTGATCATACAGGAAAAGTTTGAAGATATAACCCAAGGAAACTTTGAAACAGATGATACACAAAATAAAGCTTAAATACATAGAGACATCCTAAATCAAGAAACTCTTCAATCAAAGTCAAGACCACCTGGAGTTTGACACACTGTCTTCCAAACATCCATCTGGCTCCCACCAGTTTTCCAATCATGTAATAAACCTCCACAGACCTGGTAAAGAGAAGAAACTGGCCACAAAACTTGCAAACACATCCTCTCTCCCTCCACAGGACTGCTCACAATGCTGAGCCTTCTCAGGACTTCCAAGACATTGCTGCTCTTGGCAGAAAGCAAAGTATTTAATTCTCTATTAACATCTGCAGGAGCCTGTGGCAAGAAGACAGTCTCAGGGGCTTTAATGATCTATCAGTTTCTCCAGACTTCCTGGAGCCAGCGAGGAAGAACTGCAAAGAAAACCAATTTTCCATAAGAAAACCTTTCAGCTGAGGGGACCTTCAGCCCTCTGCAGAATTCCTATGCTTCAGTTTCACCAAATTGCCAGAAAAAAATAAGGCTCAGCAGCAAGCAGAATCTCCTGCACTGCACAACAATGTGGCTGATTCATTGCAACATCCCCTTTCAGCTAAAGATTGTGTCTTTGCAGAGAGAAAACTCTCCCAGGGAAAAAATAATCGCTGTGATTAAATCGGAAGGCAAACAGAGCTCCCCTCTGCCTCCAGCACACAGAGGCACACACACTGCTTCTGGGAGCAAGGAAATTGGGCAGGAAAACTCGCCATCTGCTCTTCCTTTAGGCAATTTCTCTGCTTTTCTTGGGGAAAAAAAAAATATGAAAAACATTAAACCTGTGAGAATTTACAGCATGCCCTTGTCAGTTTGTTTTTGCTCCAAAGGTGAGCCAGCAGCAACACAAGAGAAATGACAGGAGTGCGGGGACTTGTGGGAAGGTTACTTTTGTTTTTCTTCCAGTACAAGGTGCACAAGCAGCCACTGACACTGTTACTTGCCAGAAGTTACCCTGTGACTACAGGCAGATAGGAGATACAATCCAAAGAAGTTCCCCTCCCTCCTCGCCCTCTGTCTTGTATTCCAGCCCTCATCCTCTCCCATCCCATTCCCATACCTTATGGATACCATTATGCTCCTCAGCCAACACAGACACTTGTGTGAAGAGCCCTCACCCATCACAGCCTGGGTAAGCAACAGCCATTCCAGCAAACTCTCTTCCCAGTACCCAGTGAAGGATCTGAAGCATCCCCCAAGCAGTACTGGAATGATGAATCGGGCTGTGTGGAAGGTCTTAGATGAGGCCCCATGTTCCAAACTTTAAGAGGCTGAAACCTCTCCATCCACACTCAGCACAAAGAACACGCCCATTTGACTTGAGGACCAGCCTTGCCTGTGCCCCATGAGCACAGCTCAGCCTCTGCCCCTCTCCCTGTGCTCCACATCCCCTTCGCTCCCAACACCTGGGAGGAAAAATGCCCTGTCACCATCCTCTGAGCTAGATGGAAATGAGATGAAATCACATGCAAGATAGGCTCAAAGATCACAGTTAAATCAAGAAAAAGGCAACTGCAATGTTAATATCTTTTAGCTGATGGTTGCTGCACACTTCCCTCGCGTGCTCTGAACAGCGGCAGCTGTAAACTAGAGAGGAGCTGAATGTGTCCTGCTCTCACCTTGTCCATGGCTCCTCCAGAAACCGTCTCTAGCCCAAAGTGACTCAAGGTCCGACTGTCTCACCCTTCTCGAGGAAACTGCTCCAATAAACATTATTAACAGAAAACCTCCCTTGATATTCTCTCTGCCTTAGTCACTGCAGCAGTTACTTCCTCCTGCTCCTCCTCACTCCGTCGTTGCTGCTATGGCCAGGCTCCCCACACAGGGTCAGAGGGACTGGTCACAGCATCAGCTGTGGCAGCACATCAATCCAGGGAAAGATTCAGACAGGCACTGCCCCAGTTCTCTCATGCCTCAGTTTCCCCTGGAGTACTGACTCCATGAAGAAACTTGGAAAAGAAGTGCACATAGATGGATTTATATAGAGCACTTGGAGGGCTCCTGCTCCTCCATGCAGAGTCCGAGCTCAGTCCTGGGAAGAGCAGACCTCCCATTCCTCCTCTGTAAGTCACACGATATATTTTTAGACAGCCACTGTGCTCTGTCCAACTGGACAAACCAGATGCAGAAGTGACTAATTCTGTCAGCAGGAAATGCAGCTGGCACATGGGGGTGCCATGAACCAGCTTTGCACTGGAGATCTTATGGGAAAGCAGAGAGATCCTCCTGCAGTGGGGGATCATGGAAAGGCTGGGATATGCCATGGAGTACGGCTCTCCAGCATGATGTGTGCAAAGCAGGGGTCTCTCTGGGATCAGCATCCCCCATAGAGGCTGGTGTCTGCTTTGTGTGGCAGTCCCATCAAGATGGTGATGTGTCCCAGGCACCAAACCCCTCACTGTTCCCCTCTCCTCCAAAACAGCTGCTCTATCTCTCCCCTGGTGTTTGCATCTGTTCACAGGACCCTGACCCACAGAAGGACTGGGCTCCTGGCCATTAGTTTCACCTGTCCCTTATAACCACCAGATAATTTGTTCATCCAGTACCAGACATGAGATTCACCTACTTACCCTGACTTTACCAACTCCAGACTCTGCTGGTCTGCCACAGGACTGCTCAGGGCCAAAGCTGCCCAGATCATACAAGGTACGAGCAGGTGTGCAACCAAATCAAATCTCACAGTAAGAAAATGTCTACACAACCAAGAAAAGGAACCCATAAGATGCCAGGCTGGAGGAGGCCTGGGGAGGTCAGAGATGAAGCAGAGTCATCGGACTGCATGGTTAGACTCTTGAGGGTAATTACAGCTTGCAGCTCCCAACCTGTAGATCCAAGAGGCAATTCCCATCTCCCTTTTTCCAGCCACACCTGCCTCGGGTGGTGTTCCATAAAAACTAAAACAAATACCACATGAGAAACAAGAGGAATGAAACCCGTCGGCTCATCCACCATCTCAGGACATGGCCAGCAAGCTGGCTCAGAGCTCAGGAGACCAACAGGGTTGGCTTGTATGGCAAAAAGAGCCAGAAAAGTCATATTTTCAAAAACCTGAGAATTTCTGGATCACACTGAAAGCCAACACCAGCTTTGTGGTGCTGGCATGAGGGGAAACAGCCTGCTTCCCACCAGAAAAAGTAAATGCAAACAGCATGTGCAACTCACTTCACCCAAGTAGCTCAAGTACAGCTACACCACCCTTAAATCAACTCCTGCACTAACTCTTGCTGCAAACTCCAACAACTCCTCTGGAAAAAGATCTGATAAGAATCACCTCCTCACTTCTCTTCTTACTCTTGATAAGAAATACATGGAAACAGCACACATGGGAGCGAAGCTTACGTATTCATGCTGTATTGCCCCACTACGAGCAGCAAAGCATTGCCAGTATATTATTTTTAATCTTCAGTTCTGTATTAAGGGCAATGGAGCTATAAAATGATGACATCAAAACTAAAAAGGGAATATGGGGCAAGAGCTCAGGGACAGAGTCCTCCAGACTGTGTATCTTTCAGGCACAGAGGGCAGGTGCAATAGTAAAAGATACAGGTCACACACACCTATTTCACACACCGAGTTTGAGCTTAACCGTCTACAGCATTTGATTGTCTTGTGACCACCCTGAGTCATACGAGAAACCAAATTCCTTTAGGTTTATTACAGAAGAAACTCATGTTAATGTTTGCAGAGTAGCACAGGCTTGCCTTGCTGCCCCATCCAGGCTGATTGGTGCAGCTCTGTCCTGCATCACAGCAGCTCAGAAAAAGCAACCACGCTTCTGTGTATCTGTAGTAGCAGAGAATTTTACACTTGAGTCTTAGCAACTCTTGGAGAGAAGCTGGGAATAAAGGTACCCCCCGATCTGTGTAGCTATGAGCCATGAAATTCCTCCTTACAACACACTGATGTCCCAAGAGCAGCAGACAAACATGCCACAGATGCAAACAACTCTCAGTACAGACAGAACTGTCTGAAAAACAGAACTGCCTCCAGCAGCTTAACCAAAGCACTGAGCCCCAGACCTCGACCTCCACAATCCTTGTGACATTTCACTCATTCCTACAGTTCTGAGGTGGATCTGGACTACTAGTCTCCAATGCTTGAAGCAAACAGCAAGGAAAACATGAGCACCTCCAACCAGGAAAGTCTCTGTCTGTCTGTCAAACCCATCCCTGCTGGCTACTCCCTCCCTGCCCCAGCCCACGGCCCAAATATTGCAGGCTTTTTCCCAGTCTTCCCCCGGTGGCCTTTGGATGGAAACAATACATTCTACCCCAGGCAAGGGGAAAACCTTTGCTCTGATACCTTCCCCACAGCCAGGCCCTCAAAACACTCTTGCTGCTCCCTCAAGGATTTTACAGAGTGATCTTTCGTTTGCTGAGCAAAGGTCTGGCCTCAGCCCTTTTCTCATTGTGTCTTCCTTATCCCTGTTTGCTTTTGGCACCAGCAGCAGCCAAACTGGCCTGAGCACCAGCTCACCTGCCGGCCACTACCCCAGGGAAAGACTCTGCACCTTTCCAAGGAAGAGCAGCAGCTTCTCCTGAACCCGAGAACTACAGCAGCTCCTTTGCCACATCAGGAGGAGACACAAGACATTGCAAAACCACTCATTTCCTCCACTGTCGTGTTTATAAGGGGCCAAGTCCAACAACAGTCCACAGGGGACAAACTCCTTGGGCTGTTTCCTACCAGGAAGGCAGGTACTGTCTTCAGGGAAGCTGTTCTAGATCATATCAGCCCCTCTTGAACTGACGCAGGGGGAAAACTGATCAAGAATCAGGGAAGGGACCCGCACGAGCCCTCAGTGCTGCATAAAGACAGAGCACAAAGCTACCTTCTGCCAGGAGAACAAACCAGGCAGGGAAGATCATGTCACACAAGCGATCTAGCCAGGAACAAGGAACTTGAGCTGAACTGCTTCAGCGAGAGCATCTCCTTCCCACTCCCAGCCATGGACACACTGGACAGTTGGGCTGGAGGCAAGGGAAAATTTTCCTGCTGCAGGCCAGCTTTTTGATCAGTGCCAGAACCAGCAACTCCTTAGGTACTGCCTGATAACAACTACTAAAGCCAGGCCTTGGAGACAGACACCACACAGCCTTCATGTGGGGTGGGAAATGCTGCTGTCCTGCTTTAACCCAAAACCCTGTGGTTTGAACAGCTCTGTGGCACAGAACAGGCTCTGGAGGTGCAACCCAAACTCAGCCATCCCTGCCCAACCCTCAGCCAGGAAGATCTACACAAGAAGCTCACTCAGGTCTCAGAGCACCCAGATAATGCAGCAGTTAATGAAGCCCCACAGCCCTCTGTTAAAATTGACCCTTCCGACGCTTGAACAGGTTTAGTTGGATCTGTTGCTAAACAACCTAGAGCCAGGCACTGCGCACAGCACACCGGCACTGAGTTTACCTTTACTCACAACCCCAGCACCCTCCACTTCAGCCGAAACCAAAACCCCTGGAGCAATGGCAGTACCGATACCGAGAGGATCCAAAGCCGGTACAGACAGGTGGAGATCTCCACTTCCCCCAAGCTGTTTTTTTTTTCTGCTCTGCTGAGCTCAGCAACGTCCCCCAAACAGGTTCTCCTGACCTTACCCAAGTGTGAGGGGTGAGGTGGAATCTCCCCCTTCCTGAGGGATCCAGAGCTGCATTGAACCCACCAGGCTCCAAGAAACCAGAGGGAAAGCTCGGTGAAAGGCTGGCAGGTGTTCTGGGAGCTCCCCGGGCCCAGGTGTGCTCTCACCTGCAGCTGGGTGCTGTACCGCACGCCGGCACCGTTGGCCGGGGGGCCGCGCTCCATGGCCAGGGCAGTGCCACCGGCTCAGGCCACCATGGCGCGGTGGCTCCGGCCTGGGCACGGTGCCCAGCTCCTCCTTCCTGTGCTTCTGGCAGGTGCGGGCAGCCGGAAACACCCCGCGGGTGCTCTGCCGCTCCCGTGTCCAGCTGCGGTTCCCGCCTCTCCTGCTCCGCAGATATAAGGGAAAACATCGTGCCTAAAAGCTGCGCCCAAAAGCCCCACATCAGCTCTACATCATCCAAGATATCCTTCAGCCACAGGCTTTGCTCTAGGAAATGAGACCAGAAAAATACTTCTTTTATCAAGAGAAGCCGCCCCGCAGTCGGCAGGAGGGCTGGCTGGTATGCAGAGATGCACAGTTCTTAAGGAAAAGCTTTGTGTATCCAGGGTCTCATCTCTCCTCAGGTGACAACGTTATCATGCTATGAAACCTTGCAGCAAAGAGGGCACTCTCAGTACGCACGGATAGTTTACCCCAGGGACAAGCCTCATGCTCCCAAAAACATTTGGTATACTTAGAAGCAAAATATTCCCTTTTCCCAGCCTGAAACCTGTCCTCAGCAAGGCTACAGCACTGTAGGAGTGAGCTTTCACTCGACTAAGAGAGACCGGATGCAAAGTGAACAACACAGCAGTGCTGCAGAAAATTGCACATGCACCCAAATGTGGCACCCAGGGGATGCTCACACAGCCCCTGGGGACTGTGTGGTTTAATATTAAACAGAGAGAAAGGAGGGACTGGGGTTCTAAGAACTCTCTAATGCAGGTTTGAAACCATTTGTAACACTGAAAGCTGCATTCAATCTTCTTCACCATTTACCCCTTCTTGAAAAGATGATTCAGACACAAACACTCCAATATTTAGGTTTCTCACATTCAAGAGCAAGTCAGGATTAAAACAGCTGGATCAAACTCACTTTTTCATGGAAAGACTCTTCCTTTCTCCATCTTACATGTGACAGTCCGTATGAATATGTGATATGCCCATCAAAAGCTGAACTGGCCACCTCACTGCTGATCCAAACCTTTTTGCACCAATTGCATCCAGCCCTGAAACTGATTTTTTTCTACACTTGAACACTAAAAATTTCCCAGAACTCTGGTTCTGGTACAACAGGAGTTATTGATCACAAGCGGAAAAATCCCTCGCTGAGTCTCTTTGGTTTTCCCTTGCTCTAAATTGTCTCCTGCGGAGCAGAAGTTTTGCAGGCTTTCTGCAGGTGTTTTTTGTGGGGAAAAAAATAGAGACGGAGTGAGGTCTCTGATTCTGCTGTTGTGAAAAACACAACTTAGCTTCTGTGCTCTTGTAGAAACATATCAGCCACCGCCTTCCCTGCCCCCTCAGCAGCTGCCAGAATTCCACCCACCGCGGAACACAGCACAGGAGGAAGCATCCCTGGTTTTAGGTACTCCCCTAGAAAAGGTGCCGTGTTAGTCAGGCTGCTGATGTCAGGAGCTCTCAGCCCTCCCGCTGATACCCAGCCCTTCCCAGCGCTGTTTTTACAGCCACTCCCTTACCCGCCTGGCTGTAAGCCTGTCTTAACACCCCCGTGAAACAGCATATTTTGGGTACAAAGCAGCTGGTCCCAGCTGAACCACTGCTCCTGCATTCTACACATTTTTCCTGTTTGGCGCATCCAAAGCCCTCTTTGAACAAGGGAACACAATCACCGTGGGGAAAACCAGCAAGCAATACACGTGCTAAATGTAAATAGCTGGGAGGCTGCTGACTCGAGGCCTCAATACCAGGATTCTTGTTTCCCTGTTGCTGGAGCACAGGGGTTTCCTTCGTGGTTGTGCTTCAGCCATTACCGAGACACCGTGGCAGGAGCAGGTCCCCTCCTGGGCACTGTACAGCCCCAAAACATCCAGTAACTATTCCCAACCTGCCTGCCATGTGCTTCTTTGGGTGAGAGACTCCCACATGTCCCTCCAGTATGACTGAAAGATGCTGAGCCCAGCCGAGGCACTGTGAAAACACAATAAAGCATAAAGTTCAAGGCACTCACCCGCATGCAATGGCAGCAGTCCTCCGCAAAGCCTCTGGTTGTTCCCGCTGGAACCAGTTTATCCAATAAAAGCTGTCACCACCTCCTCCTCACGTTGTCTCAGTGTAGCCGCAACAGCATCCTGAGAGCAGAGCCGAGGTTTGGGAGGAAGGGGAGCCCTGAAATCTGAGAACCAAGTCCCGCTTGGTCAGAATCTGTGCGAGTCGAAGAGCTAAATCGCCCTGAGCTCGAACCCCAGACAAGGATCAGCTGCAGGAGCAGCAAACACTGTCTGTGCAGGCCGGATTCTTCCGCATCAGTTCCCAGCCCTGGGAATGCCATACACGTGAAAGTAGGGAAGAACTGCTTACATAAGGAATGAAGGCCGGCTGCCTGCGGGGGAAAAGTCTTCTGGTGGAGGCAGTTCCCAGGAATTCTAGCAAAGGAGCACCATGCATCCACACCAGCGACGGGCCGGATTCAGTCAGGGACAAAGACTTTTCCTTCCCGTATTGTGGCTCAAGGATTGTGCTCTCAGCGTGACTCCCAAATTCAAATTTCACCGACAGTGCCCTCCCACCCAGATTCCTGCCAGGCAACCCCGAAACCACCCCATCTCAAACGCTCAATCCGGTCTGGCAACTTCCAAAGCATTACAAAAGATTGGGAGACAGATAGAACTCACAGGGTGTCCTGTTACTTTGCATTCCAAAGAGTACATAAAAGGTTGATTCAGTGGGAGGAGAGGAAAACGTCATCCAGCAGCGCTGTGCTTTCCAGCTGAACAGGCAGCCCCCAGTGCAAAGGCTGGGTAGCGCTGGGGATGGACACAGTCATCTTGGGCTGATCAGCCTCTCCATCTCCAGTGCAAGGGAGTAATTACTGACTGTGTAGAATAGGAGCTGTAAAAGTGTAGTGAGTTGCCTTCAACTGGCCACACGCTGCTTTGGGGCAGGACAGGGAGGCGGCACTCCCCTTCCCAAAGCTGTTCAAGGATTATTGTGTCATTTGGATGGGAACTTCCCCTTTGATCCCAAATGCTTCTCTCACGCTCTCAGGAGGTCGGGAATGAAAGACCTGCTCCCAAAACGTGATTTTGGCAGAGATCAGAAGTAGCTTTGCCCTCCTGAGATCATGAAAGCTGGCCAGAACGAAGGGGCCTAGTGCCCTGCTCCATGCCAGGGATGACATGGGCATGAGAGAAGGCAAAAGGATGTGACAGTGCACAACAAGCACCTCAGCCGTCCAACACGCTCCAAACAGCTCCTAGACTTGCTTCCAAAATCCAGGGGGGTCATTTCCCATGCCTCTGCTTCTGGTGTCAGCCACCTGTCAGTCTGGGGGCTCCGGAAGGAATACAAAGCACGGGGAAACACTAGGATGTAAGCTTGCTGTCAGGACTATAAAGACAGCCAGGTCTCCTTCTTGAGCTCTTCAATGGCTCATGAAAGCAGAGAACCTCTTTTGTGAGCTCTGAATCAGCAGCAGCAGTGTTTGCCAGCCAAACTGTAAATGCAAGAGTGGACTGGCCTGACCGCCTGGTTTCTGGCACAGTGTTTGGAAACCACTGGGCACGCCCAAGGCTCCAAGTCAGGTAAGGTCTGTCTTCTAAGGAGCTGAGAACGTGTAAACTGAGACCTTGACTTAGCTTAAAGCAGAGATGCAGAAAATGTGCTGGAATTGCCCATTTCTTTTTGGTTTGTAACTAACACGCAGAACTGCCCCAGCTCACCTGCCTTGCCTCCTTATTTTCCACAAGTTCAGACTTCCTGTCGTTGTTTACAACCAAAGGCAAAGCATGCAGCTTGGACTTTTCACTAATTCATCTTGTTTCCCTCACTTTGTTGGTGCACAGGACCAGGGATGTGGTACATAGGGAGGGGTTTTGCTGTTTCATGGTCCAGCTCCTGCTGTCTTTCAGACAATGAACTGCCTGATGTTCCAGCTGTCCCAGGGTATGGTGACCCTGCACGTGCTGTTGACGTGCCCACCTAAAGCAGGAAAACAGGCTGTGAACTCTCCCCAGATCCCAGTCTGGCAGAGGTGAGAATCAATCCATGCTCTCCTGGATGGTGCTAGAACTCCCTGCTGGCTGGATCATGCTTCCATCCCAAAAGCAGCATCTCTGGGTATGCTATTTGTTGGGAAGCTCCCCTCCTCTCACAACAATCTATTCTAGCATTAAGGTGTCTTTTGAGTTTTTGTAATATCCAAACATCTCTCTAACTGCATGAAAAATTGCTGAACTGAGAAATTCTGTGAAGTTCAAATATTTGTTGCTGACTCCCAAGAGCTGAAGGACAGCCCTCAGATTTCTTCCACCAGATGGCAGGGAGATGTTGGGAAACCTGTCTCACCTTGCAACCTATCTCAACTCCTAAGAGAACACTTCCCTTGGAGAACCTATAAACTGGGACCATAATTCCCACCCATTTTTTGTTCTCTATGATGCTTGACTTAGAGCATAAAAAAGCAGGAAAAAGGTAAGCAGGGATTAAATCCAGTCCTAATGCAAACTGTGCAATTATTGACAAAGCTGTTAAAATTCAGGTGCATGGACACAGTCAGAGGACGTTTCTTTCCCACTGGAAGGACTGCCTGGGTTTGCTAACTAAGCAGAAAACTGCCCTTTCACCCTCCCCACATCTCTTTGACTCACCTCCACAACACAAGTTGAAAAATAAGAATACAATAAATCCTATCAATCAGCCTAATTCAGCTCTGTAATTATAATTACAAAGGACTCATCCCTCTGACTGGGGGCTCTCCTGGTCACAACTGCCTGAAAACAGACTGAACTTTCCAGTTGCCCTTCAAAGGAATAGGGTGCTAATTTTCTGCTAAGGAAGTACTTACAGCTTTTTAGGAAATACTCAGCTTTGCACATCAACACCTTCCCTCCTCCCAGCTGTCCTAGCACAGGTTGGAACAACACCCCAGCTAAGTTTAGGATTTTTGGTAAAGTACAGAGGCTGTGTATGACATTGCAATGATAAAAATGACAGGGCAGATAGCAGCCTTTGCACCAGCACCTTCACAGCCATTTCAGGGGCCATCCTAAGCTGGAAGTCACTCTCAGTACCGGAACACTGACAGAAGCAAAAACTCGGCTTACTGAGTTACTGATTGCCATTAGGGTACATGGGACATCCCAGCCATGAAACAGAACTTACTTCCTTACACAAACGAAGCAGTGCAAAGGGAGGTCAGTAATTCATAAAGCTGCAGTGACTTGAGGGCTTGTGACTATCTCATACCCATAATTTCCCTGTATAACTGAGTACACAAGAAAAATTCTCACTGCAGGCTGACTTACAAGCACTTTGTTTAAGCAGTTTAAAAGCCCTCAGTGCACATTCCCCTTTTTTTGAGTAATTAAGCATATTTTTCTGTGTATAGAAGCATATTTTTGTATATATGTCTCGTAAATACCAAGCAGCCATTGCTTCCTCAAGCAGAAACTGAAAAAATTTCTGTTGTTGCCATAAATTGCTTCAGAATGACAAATACAAACGTTAAAGCAAGTTCCAAACAATGCCAGTACCTTTGCAGGTCCCTGTTAACTCTTCAAGGACTATCAGCATCCAGGGAGAACAAACACCGTGACCTCCAGCAGGTTTGCTCTTCTATTTTCCAGGCCCTGATGGCCTTGCTGTGGGTCAGCACAGCCACTTACTGATGCTCCTCCAGGATTTGGCACCCTCACTAAGTGTCATTGCAAAACCACCTGGTCCTGGAACTGTGAAGGACCGGCACATTTCTGCTTCAAGGATCTTTCGTCTGGCAGGTCCTGCTTTGCTCCAGGTGCAAACTGGAGGACAGCAAGAAAAGGTAACGTTAAGAGATAAGGGTGCAAGGCTCACCAAATTAGTTTGGTGAACACTTCCAGACATAAAGAAACAAATTGGTTCTTAAAATACTGACTTCTGATTGAGTTTCATTTTCAGACCTCAATGCAGGATGCCGTGTACAAGATTAATCCAGGCCCAAATGAACTAATCCACATTGAATGGGTCACTTGACATAACCTGCGTCATTCCTAAATTAAATCATCAATAGCCCAAATTTGCACTACTCATGCAGAATTCCTTTAATAGTCCACAAGACAAAATAGCTCTATCCAGAGGGTGATTCACCCTACAGGAACAGGAGGGAGGTCAAACGAATTGCCCTCTGGAGGGATCAGCAGCTGCAAATGCAGTCTTGGGGTGAGAAACTCAGATTTATCAATTGAGAAATTAAAAGCACAAGTTAAGAAAGGTGACTCCAGCCTGCCACCTCTGGATCTGCACACATCTGGTCTATCCACATAAGCAGGGTTCAATAAATCTCAGATTGAGATGAATCAGTTGCAAAGGGGCTAACTACAGGATTAAACCATTTTTCTATCAGAGCCAGTTTCCAGCATGGACCCAGCAGCACATTCTCCCTTCTCTGCAGCTCTACAACAAACTGCTATATTTAGCGTTTAGGCTGTGGAGCAAAGTCTAAATTCCAGACTGCCATCCTACAGGTTGAACAGCACCCAGTCAGAAAGGTGCTGAGTTCAGGCACCACGTACCCAACTTGTGGCAGGCACAAGAATTGGGTCTATTGTGATGTGGTTCAGGTTTGCCACGTGACAAACAAGTAATAAGGTTTTTGCATTTACTCAAAACAATGCCACTGTTTTCAAAGGTATTGGGAAAAAGAAGATGAACTGTTAAAACATGTCCAATTAATGATTCTTTTATAAGGAACACCTGAGGTAACCGCAAGGTGAGTTCATGGGGTTATGAGGGCATCCTACTGAGGTACATAAATACAGATTTACCCCATGATTTAAATAAAACAAAGCAGTTGTTAAAATAAGGGTTAGAATGGTTTGAAAAGGCCTGTGGCTGTTTGTGTAGTATGCTCAGTTTTTGTAAGCAGGTTTTACACAATAGTCTCTTGGTGGAAATAAACTCCTAATCCACTGCTTTTAGGAGATAAACAAGGCTCTTAGATAACTAGTGAGCATCTCACTGTGACAAAAACAGGCTGTACCTAATTTTTAACTAGAAAAGGTAATGGCAAAGATTCATCAGGCTGAATGCCCCTTTAGTTTCAGGCATGACAGGTAGAAAATAGGTAATGTCAGTATAAATCCTTTCTCTAGACCTTCCCCTGCATGGTTTCCTTGCAGCTCTTACTGCAGGACTCATCCAGAACAGCTTTCAGGCTGCAGAGCGAGAGGATGTGGGAGCATACACCACATGGAGGACAGTCTAGTTTATAGATACCCTCCCCCAGTCTCAGTACACCCCACGAAACCACTGGAGCCCCTCTCTGCCCTTCTGCTTCGTGTGTAGAAGTTGAAAGTTACTTATTAAAAACTAGGGCTCTTGACTCGCAGTAGCTTAGGGGTTATTTTTCAACCAGAGTAGAGCAGCTCATCAGACAGGTGGCAGCTGAACCATAACAGGCTGTACTTTGTTCTTGAAAGCTGGGAGTAAACACATCCTACCCAAGCCAGTGCGTGGCCATTCAAAATCAGAAGCCCATCCAGAGCCTGATGCTCTTTTCCCCAAAAATCAGACTTCAAAGTAAAAGAGCAAGAACAAAAGAGAAGCAGCCAGGATGCAGAGGTTTCTGAGAAGCAGGATGGTGATCAACAGCAAGACTTGAAATCAGTAGCAACCACCTGAGACACTAAACTTCCGGGATTAGATGCAGGTTTCTTGTTTTGTTAAGCTCAATGCTGCCAAAGCCTCCTGTGTCCAGCAAGAAATTCATGAGGACTGACAGAAATTAAAAGGGGCTTCACAATGTAACCATCTTTCAGCACTTGATTGTAGGTCAATTATTAATGTATTAATTATGAACAAAACATAGCAGGATTATCTTGATTATATTTTCAATTTAGAGGCACTTTCACATAGGCAATAGCAGGAAGTTGCTTGTTGCCTCCTTAACGTCTTCTTTTAACTTCACAACTAAAAGGACTTTGGAATGTCCTCACCTCCCTCCCAAACCACAGCCCTTCTGCTGGCTCCTGATTAATAAATGTACAAAACACATACAAAACGTGACAAAGCAGGACAGAAAACCTTTATCACTCCAAATCGTTCCTGAAGCATATAAACCATAATTCAAGCACTTGCTTTCAAATGCTGAAATGATGAGTCTTGCTCAGTATTTACATCCAGCCACTTTTTTTTCTTACTGAAATACCTGTTTTCCTTCAAAGCTGCTCTGAAATGGGTTAGATACAATACAGAAAGATCCACATCCCCAGCCTGAAGCCCAGCAAAAGAGTAAAACACACAGAGCTCCAACCACAACAGTCCTGAACTGTATGACTTGGTTCTTTAAATGTATTATATTCTATAACTTGGACCAAACCACATCTTAAAAAAAAAAAAAGTCTACAAAAAAAGACCAGGTTAAAAAGAACCATCTTACCAAGAAGATGGACAGGCTATTAGCCCTTGGCAAGCTGGACAATGATTGTACAAAAAACACAATGTAGAGAACCGAAAGGAGATGGCAGAGATCTGTAAGGCTTTCTACACTTTTATTCTTCTCCTGGTCCAACACATCTGTTGATCTTATTCAGCTTCAAGGTCATGTCACAACAGTTAAAAATTCATCTCCAGTATGTGCAAAATTCAAAAATATTTACATAGACAGATAAAACTGCAAAAGTAAAAACAAAACTAATGGCCAGGTTTGCAGGTTAAAGTACTTCTTCAGAACCCAAGAGACAACAGCTTGGGTGTATTTGAAAACATATTCTGACCTTTTAAACCAAGGTACAGTTTTTTTCCATGGATAAAAAGGTTTATTTGTTGAGGAAAACTAAAAGAGGATTTTTCTTGCAAACACCAATTTTTCCCTTTCCACTACACTTCCATTTGCTGACAGACTTACTCACACAATGACTTTCTGTATCTCCTCTCTCTTTCTCCCCATGGTCACTCACTCTGTTACAGCAAAAAACCACCTTGACTCTCACCCTGTCTTTGACAGCAACCTGACACAGATATGAGTTACAGTAACTCTGGTGTCAAAGACACCATCCTGAGTCACTAGACAGCCAGACTCCAGTAAAAGGAGACATCTTCTCCATGACTTTGAAAAGCCACTGAATAACCCCTTCCAAGCAACTTTCCCCACTTAATGAAGATCCAGGATAACTGGATCCAAAATGCACAGGAACTATATTTGCCAAAAGTCCTTTCGATGGAAAGAGAACAAAGAACAGGAAGACATTTCTGAAATCATCAATTCCACAGAATCTGGATTTACACATCTGGACTGAAACATTTTGTTTTCCAGGTACAGCATGTTTTTTTTCTGTGGAATTTCTACCCAGACATCACAGTGCTGACCCTGGAGAAACAAGGGCAGAACCCAGTCCAATCCCAAGCAATGGCTGGGGTTAGGCAGCCTCAGATGGTTGGTTGGATGGAGGATGACAACAGGCTCAGGGAAGTTCTTAGAAAGTGATCCATGTTCAAACCAGTGTTCACAGCTGATCCTGGGTCTGTTTTGGAGATGGAGCTGTTGTCACAACCACAGTGGACACTGCTTTAGTAGAGCCAGAGACTGTTCCCTGCTGGAGATGGGAGGCTGGAACTGTTTGAATTCGCACCTGTGTGAAACAGAAAGCAAAAACTCATCTCAAGAACAACCTGGTAACACAATGACTGCACCTGCATGGTGCTCTGGTAAAGTACCTGCTTCTGCTGCCAACAAAAACTCAGTTTCAGGAACAAGACCAAGCACCAAAAACACTGCCAGAAGAGAATATCTCATAGGAAGATCATTCCATCCACTGCCAACATGGGATCATGACAGATTTCCAGATTAGAGAGGAAGGCCTGAAAACCAGTTTGAATAAAAACCTGTATGTCAGCTGCTTTTACATATTTTCAGAAGGACTTAGATCCATTGGATACCTCACTTCTACAGATTTGTCACTATCAGCTGTCAATGCAGATTAATTCTTTGGAATTACGGAACAATATGTTTCCAGACAGAAAGATGGATATGCAAAGCAGTTATGTGGTTTCTTCACGGAAAAGTGACCCACAGAAGCCAAAGTACAAAACACTACAAAGACTGCTGAGTGTACAGAAAAAACCTGACAGGACCTTTGGTTTTACATTTATTATACTGTGCTTCAAAAACATTTAAAAACTTTGTTTGGATGGAGAGAACGTAAGGGTGATGATGGATTCCATGTGCTTAGTGCAGACACTTCAACCAAGCTGTGTGCTTGTTCTTTTTCCACAACCCCATGTATCCAGTGTAAAAGTCCTCATGGAGATGTTAAGTCATAAAAAAGCAAATAGAATGATCATTTTAGGTGCCCTTACCTGCGTGGCTTGGCCTTGCTGCTGCAGCTGCTGTAGTTGTTGGGCAGTCAGAAAACTCACGGGCTTGTTCCCAGCGATCAGTTTAGTCCCCGCTGGCATTGTAGTCAGGATGATATTTCTGCCTAATCCACTGATGCTAGGAGAAATAATTGTTGAAAGGTTAGTAAACAGCGCAGCAGGCTTGATCTTTCCAACTCCAAACCATTCTTCAATTGCTAGTAGATTATAGTTCTATCACATGTACTAACCATTCTAAGTAGTGGGTTTTTTTCCCCCCAATAAAACTGGCAAATACATTATCAACAACTTTATGTCAGTATTTATAACTGATAGAGAATTAATTTAGCACACAAATCACATCCATTAGCTCTGGACCATGCACATCACTGGGTTAGTCTGATCAGACCTGAACACTTCCCAATGCAGAAAACAGCTGAGCACTTGAAATATTAACTAAGGGAAACACTATCAGAATTTATGGAAGAATAAACAAAAAGACTTCAATATCTGAATGCCAGAGAAATTCTCACTAAGGCAGTTAACTACTCTTGAATGGAGGGATGGCTTCAGATTACAGCTATTTTTCAGTGTGTTAATTCTTGCTTAAACACACAGAAAGAATCGAACAGCTGGTTTCAGGGCACAGAATGTTTTTTCTTCGGTGTATTTGCTAGAACCAGCATCTCAAAATAAATAAATAAAAAACACAATCTCATCGCAGACACCATATCCACTCAGCCGATGGACCTGTTAACAGACTGCAATCCTATTCCAGCCTCTGCTTGCTTGCTTCCAGGAACCCACTGAACACAGACCTTCCTCAGCCGATTTCTAAAGGAGAACTATGAGATGCAAAGCACTTACTTGGCACCGAGGTTGCCCTTGATGATGGGGGCAGTGACCACGCTCTTGCCCTTCACTGGCTGGCTGATCACTGACAGGGGCACCGTGATTCGTGCTGGAAGTTTGCCCTGGGGAACGGAAAGAACACGTGAGGAGCTGTGGGGAGCTCAGTAGAGAAACTGCCCGACAATATTGCCTGCTTTGTGGGAGTCCTGGGAGCAGAAACCAGCAGCAGCTTTGCTGATGAAATCAGTGCTCCAGCTCAGGCTCCTTAAAATTCATCTCCCTGTCAATTCACTACACAGCTGTCTGAACCCTGAAAATCCACATCATCTTTGCACCACACGATCCGTGACTTTTATCTTTAGGAAACTACCATAGTGTCAGTTAGCTTATGTAACCACAATACAGTTTATGGTGCCTTCAGATTTGCATTAAATAGCATTAAAGGGAGAAATCAGTAAAAAAGTTAATACAAGTAACAAGCACTTCTAGTTCTGAATGTTCTATGATATAATTCCAAGGGAAATTATTCCCAAGGTGTGGGGCAAGACACAGAGCTGCATAAGGCAGGACTTCAGATATGCGAAGTTTATTTCATTCACTTATAAGAGGAGATGAAGTAAGTATCTGACTTTTGGGGGGCATTTAGCTGCAATTTGAACATCATGAAATGAGTTGCAGACCCATACCCAGAATACAAGTTGTGGCTGCCCCATCCCTGGAAGTGTTCAAGGTCAGGTTGGATGAGGCTTGGAGCAACCTAATCGAGTGGAAAGTGTCCCTGCTCACTGCAGGGGAGGTGGGACTGAATGAGCTTTAATGTCCTTCACAACCTAAACCATTATATGACTCTGCCATGTTATTGTGAGTCTGTGGATGCAAAGAGCAGTTTTCAGCCATAAAACATCATGGTATTTTGGCACCCTCCCTTCCATCCCCACCTGCAGTGAGAGCTCAGCATTACTCACTGCCTGGGACGTAGATACCACTGTGGTGCTGACGGGCACTTGCCGCACAGCCGTGGCTCCTGTGCCGATGGTTATGGGGGTCCCTGCAGCTCCCGAGGCCACAGCAACTGCTTTGGACACTGTGGCACTCACGGTGGGTAAGGAGGTGTGGCCTGTGCCAGCAACGCTCACCGCCGAGGACGATGGCACCTGCTTAGCATGAGTGGCTACAGTGATGGTCTGCCCAGCTTTGGGGGGTATCACCCCCAGTCCCTGCACAATTCTGATCGTGGCAGCTGGCTTGGTTTCCGTGGATGCCACCGTGGTTATGGTTTTGCTCTTCTGATCTGCAACAGTCACGCCCAGGGCAGGCATCAGGCGGAAAGCGGAGCTTGTTGGCTCTGCAGTTTTTATGTCAGGAGTCACTTTAACCACGGTGCCTCCAGCTGGACTGGAAGAGGCAGGAGATGCCGTGCTTGTCTTGGCTGGAGACTCAGCAGTCTGGACAGGATTGGATGTCACATGCAAAGTCGCAGAGATGCCTTTCCCCCCAGCATTGCTTCCAGCAGCAGCTGTGAAGAGGTCCTGAGTCAGTTTGACAGTAGTGACTTGAGATTTGGCCAGGGTGGCCATCATGTCTGGAGTGATGCGCAGCACCGTCTGTCCCTTTGCATCTGTGGTGATGGAGGATGGAGGCAGGCGCAACACATCCTTCCCTTGGATTCGAAAATTGGTCGCTGTGAGTGGGATGCCACTTCCAGCCTGGGTCTTCACGCCAAGTTGTCCCGTAATAGCCACCTGGGAGAAATCAGAGAAATGGTTGTCAAACCAGGACAAGGTCCAAGGCACACTCAAAGAAGAACTTCCCAACACGATGATGTTTGCTCTCACTGGAATGCAAGTGGAATAAGACTATCACTCAATACACTACTGTTGTGTATCAGACAGCATTCTCAATCCCATGTGAAATAAGCTATACTTGTGGGGCTGGTTTCTTTTCCAAACAAAATGAAGGAGAGATCACTAAAGAACCTGCACAAACCCATCTTTCACCTATATGTGAAAACAGGATTCAAACACACAAAACCAGTATGGTGTAAATCTACACAGTCCATCAACTCACACAGCATTACAGCTCCCAAATGTTCACATCTGCACACAAACAGGAAACAATCAGGTTGTGGAGCCAAATTCCTCCCTCTCACCTGCTTGATGATGTTCTGTCCAGTCACGTTCTGAATAACAGTGGTGGAGGAGGTGCTGGCAGCAGAACTGCCTGGAGAGCTGGTCACTGGCTTCACAGCAGGGCTGGGCACTGCAGGCAGCCCCGTCACAGTGATACCTGCCTGGCTGGCCATGGAGCTTCCTGCTCTTGGCACCTGCACGGGGCTACTTTGAGCTTTTACAGGCAGAGTCATCACAGCCTACAGAAGAGAGGAGGAAGACTATGAGCAGACTACCACAGCAGGCAGATCTAGTGATTCTTCTTTGCATTGTGCCTTAGCTTGCGAGTTCAAGAATTCTCCTGCAAGGATTCCAACTGCTTGGAATTGTAGTGGGGTGGGTGTCAGTCTCTTCTTCCAGGTAACAAATGACAAGACAAGAGGAACCTCCCAAGTTGCACCAGGGAGGTTAACTTGGATATTAGGATTTTTTTTTCACAGAAAGGTTTGTAAAGCATTGGAACAGACCACCCAGGGCAGTGGTGGAGTCACCATCACTGGAAGTGTTCAAAAAAAGTGTGGATGATGCACTTGAGGATATGGTTTAGTGGTGAACACGGTTATGCTGCAGTGTTCATGGCTGGATTTGATGATCTTTACAGTCTTTTCCAAGCTTAACGATTCTGTGATTCTATGTTCTATGAACTTCTTATGTAATGGACAATTTAATGATGCCAGGTAAATAGGTGAAAAACAGAACACTGAACAGTATTGTATACGTAAAACTGTTTCTGTGCTCTTGCCTGCAGCTAGTGCATGCTCCAAATCAGCACAGAATGTCTGTGCATCACACCAAAACACTGCAAGTCAGATCACATGTCAGAGCTGCTCTACCCCTTCCAACTCACCTGAGGGAGCACTTTGGTTTGTGTGGCTGTAGCTGGAACACGGATTTGAGGCACTGACGTGGGCTGCTGCTGCTGGGTGACCACTGGGGCTTGCTGGGACACAGCTGGGAGGCTGGACTGGGCAGTGACCACGCGGACCTGTGGCAGGCCTGAGGAGCTGCTGTGACTGACCACACGCGGAGTGGGCACTGGCCCTGGCTGCGCCTGCGAGCTCTGACCTGGGGACAGCAACGTCCCCAGCTGGGGCATGGTGGGGGAGGACACCAGGAGAACACTATGGAAAAGAGAGAGCCAGTAGGTCAGTAAAGATGTAGGAAACTCACACACAGAATCACTGAGGTTGGAAAAGACCTCTGAGATCATCAAGTCCAACCTGTGACCAATCCCCACCTTGTCACCCAGCCCAGAGCACTGAGTGACATGTCCAGTTGTTCCTTGGACACCTCCACGGATGGGGACTCCACCACCTCCCTGGGCAATCTCTTTCAATGTCTAATCACACTTTCTGTGAAGAAATTCCTCCTGATGCCCAGCCTGAACCTCCCCTGGCACAGTTTGAGACTATGCTCTCTTGTCCTATTGCTGTTCCCTGGGTGAAGAGTTCAACTCTCACCAGCCTCCAATCTCCTTTCAGGGAGTTGTGGAGAGTGATAAGGTCAGCCCTGAGCCTCCTCTTCTCCAGGCTAAGTAACCCCAACTCCCTCTTTACTGAATTATACAAGTTACTGAAAAACAGCCAGCAGCATTCTCAAGTGACACAGAGGACAGATCCAGTACCTCTGGCTGGGTTTTGCTGGCTCGGACCCAGCACCAGATACACTCTTGCTGACCGCAGACACTGGTGGGGGTGAGATAGGTGTTGCTGGCAATGCAGGTGCAGTTGGTGTCACGGGAGTCACAGGAGTTGGTGGCATGCTGGAGTCACTGAGGCTCAGCTGATTAGGTTCTGCTGTGCTGGTGGGGAGGGCTTTCACAGCACCTTCCTTGCTACTCGACTTCTACAAAGAAACCATATCCAGTATCACAAAAACTGGAGCTGATTGCTGCACTCTGCAGCAGGCTGAGCACTTCAACCTGAGTTCTGTGTGGTGGTGAATGAGGCCCTGCTGATAAATCCTGAAATCAACCATGTCTGTCTTTCCTCAGCTGCAGCCATGGATGAATTGGTGTGTTTGGCTGCTCTTGATTTCAGGGAAAAGTGCACCTCAGTTGTGACAAACATTCAAAACATGCAGATTTCCACTTTAGTGAATGTGCCAACAACCAAGTACTTCAGACTTATTTAAAATCAGACATCCAAACCCGGATGGCTTCAGCGCAGCAAGGGGGAGAACAGATGTGTTCCACACCCTCTGTTACAAATCAACCTCAAAACTAGATCTGAAAGACCCTCCCTTGGTTGGGAGCACAAATGAGAGGATAGCAGTGGAAACTGGGTGGAGGAAAAGTTCCCTCTCTCCTTCATTTTGTGGTAATCCTCAAATGTGGTAATTTTCATCACCTGCTATGGATGCAGAATTTATGGATTAAATTAAGACTTATCTCCTTCTCAATCCCAAAAGCAGCTGTGCCACCCTGAGCAAAGAAATCTACCATTTTAGTTGGAGGTTTTGGCTTCTGAAGAGCTTTCTTGGCCTTTGCTGCAGCAGCTTGAGCGTGATGGATCCGTTCTGCAAGGACAAATTAATGGTTAGAACTCCTGAACACACGCAAACTGACTTAACGAAGAGACTAAGTAAGAGCTGCAGATCCTTCTTCAGACAAGGAATTAAACACACACAGTCATGTAACAGTGCAAAGGAAAACATCTAGTAAAATTAGCCAAAAAGGCTGAAAATGAGACACATAAAAACATGTATCTGCAGTTCTTGTACATGGGATGGTATTTTTCAAACAAATGCTTCAAAGTGACACACTGCTCTCTAAGATGAGGTTTAAGTGCTGAAGGGCTAACATGAGCAAACTGACTAGAAAAAAAGCTAGACTGACAAATTAATGTTCATTATCCATCTTTATACACATTTTTAATTCTTAAGGTATCCCCAACCCAGGCTTACCAAACTCTTCCTCGCTCCTGTCCCGGTGCAGGTAGATCCACAACTTCCGCCCAATATCGTATTTCACACAGGGATCTTTCTCGTAATGCAATCGGTCCAGAGCACCACTAACAACAGTGTTAACCTGAAGTTCAGAATTCACAGATTACAAGATAACACTCACTGGACTAGCCACAACTGATTAACAGAAAAGTGATCCTATTTGGTATAAAACCTGAGTAAGCCGCGAGCAATCTCTATCTGAGTGAGAACTGCCTGAGAGCAGATGCTGCAGCACAGGATAGTGTTTGCCACCTTGGGTTAAACAGAGCTTCCACCGAAGCTCTGATAATTGACTGTTTCTCAATCTAAAATGTGAGCAGCTCTATGACAGGGTTACCTCTGTGGCTTTTCTAGCTGTTTTATCATCATCCAAAGTTGGTGCAGATTTGCAGCAGCTCGCCATAGTAGTACACAGCTTCCTTTTGCTCATCACAGCAGCATAAAAACTATTGGGCCTTTGCCACAGAATACTGCCAAGGTACATGCAGTGTATTTTTATGAAAATCTGAGGCCAGACATGACATCCAACCTACCTGAGCACTTGTGACATCTGGAGCTAGGAACTGGGAATCTTTGAGCAGCTCACAGATTTCAGCTCGAGTTCCCTCTCCGTTAGGAAGGCGAGCAGCAGCATCACGGACTGAAACACAAAATCAGAGCTTAAACTTCAGGCTGTAACTGGGCAGCAGTACTCAGGTACTCCAGAAGATACCTTTTGGGACTGCTGTATTACCCTTGCTCTCACAATGCCTACTTGCTCACTAAAATCCCTCAAAAATAAGAGGAGAGGTTATAAACGATAATTTTAAAGTACGTCAAGTGTGCCAACTTTGTGCTAGTAGTTATGAACTTGGGGAACAGCATTGAACCCCAATGTAGGTTCCTAAAGTCATTGTTTGAGGGGTCAAAAGTTTTTTTGGCCATGACCTTACCAAGGGACAAAATGGTGACATATGCTGGTCTGTCTGAGCGCAGGAGAGAATGTTCCCGGGCTTTGTTCAAGGAGGTTTCCTTGTCAAACACCCCCTTCACAGGACCAACAACCGACTCAAAGCCATGCATCCGGAAGGTGAAGGCTTTGTGGGGCTGGCTGTAACGGTAACGCTCCTGGAGGTGGACACAACAGCACTGACTTTACCAGGAAACATACAGCAAAGCCTTATGTTATATTACAAGGTAAGCTGTTATCATTCTCTAGAGAAAGTCTTTTTAAACTAAAGGCTCAAATACTGCTGTATAAACTTACTTTGGATCAAGAAAATCACAAACTACTTCATGCAAGATACAATGCTCCACCTAAGCAAGGTGTGCAGGTGCAATGCATTCACTGTCAAGCAGCTGCACAGACTAGAGAGGTGCCAGAAATACAAGAGATACACCTTCTGTCCCCTTGCCCTTCCTCCCTTTATCTGGCTTAAGAGAGATTTCCAAAATTTGACTTATATATTCTGTCCTGCAGACAGCACATGGAGAGAAGGGAGAAGAATCCCCATCATGTGTTTTCCCTCTAATTCCCACTTGCATCTACTACAGACAAGATAACTAAATGGATGGATGCACTTACGGACACTTATTTTCTGCTTGTACACTTACATGCCCAAAAAATAAAGACACAAGTCATCCTCCAATGGTGGGGGATGGCAAAGCAGACAGCGGGGTTGGCACAACCAACTGACACTATCAATTTCATTAATTTTATCCAATTAATTTTTACCAAATTAATTTTACCCACTGGAAATACTGATGGTTTTGAAACAACAGCTAGGTTATGTCATTAGCAAGTTTTATGCAAGGCCAAGATACCAACTTCAAGGCAGAAGCAACCTATCAATTCTTCACATTAACTACATTTGTGTAGAGTATAAAACTGCCATCCCACACAAATTCTCCTGGTTTAGTGGCCAGCTGTTTCAGCATGTGCCTTTAAAATGAAGGTTCTCTTCTTACCTGCTCTTGAAACACCCGTTTCTCCTCTCCAGTGCTAGGCCGGACTACATAGTCAGTCCTTCTGAAACAAAGGCCATCATCAGTTCTGAGCACAACAAATCCACAACAGTCCCAAAGGATGAATCCCCTCATCCTTCTGCAAATTCTTCTGAACAAATTTTGAAAGCATTTATGGTAACAAAAGTAAGCCCTGCAGAGATCTTAAAATATGCTCTGTGCACTACCTGAAGGCAAGCAAGGACTATAAATAATCTCATTAGCAAAACCTAAGCTAGACTGCAACTTTGCTATGATAATATATGTGAACTTGGATAAAATCAGTCGACTTTATAAAGTCCAGTTACTGCATTTATAAAATCAAACTATCAAAGTTTCTCCTGCCCCATGAATGAAATATTTTCCTTTTAAGATCCAGAGGCACAAGGCCCAAACCTCATAGCTTCAGCAGCACTACAAAGGCTTTCAAGCAGTGTTACACACTTACACTCTAGGCAGTGGCATGGCATCTGAGCTGTCTTCATTCTCCTATCGAGAAAGAGAGAAATGTCAGTGCTGGGTAGAACACAGTCGGGTTTTGTGCTCCTAGAAGGTGATTTTTGTCTGACTCACTTTGAAAAAAGTCTGGTCTTTGGTCTCCAACCAGAGATGAAACAGTGCTGCCAGTTCCTTCTCATGATCTTGGTAACTACCTGGTAAGAAATCATGAAAATGTAAAAATAGAAATCTTTTAACTGTTAGGAAGCCAGATGCTTGTAATTCCCAGTCCTCTCCTGTTCCCCTCCCTCCTTGATGCATCACCAGCCACAGATGCTCAAATTGCAATATTTGAAAACCTTCAGGCCTAGGAACTGTTAAATGCCAGTGCTTCCCCTGTGCTGGTACAAAGGATGGTGCTTCAACTCCTAGTACTGAAGGCAAGATGTTGTTTGGGACCCAGTCACCTGTTCCCACTCTCCAAAGTAATCCCAATTACTGAATCCCTAAGCAGAAACACATGCCTACATAACTTCCACCAAAAACTGTGAAAGGGATCAGAGGAAAAGCTTCCTGACTCCAAATCTCTGCCAGTTTAAGCCTGCAAATACGATCACTACAATCACCACAGGTAAGAATGAAAAATTCTGTGTAGTAACTAAAGGAATGAACATTCAATCAGTATGAATGAACCTGAGCACATTGATCATCAATTAGCTCTTTGAGTCCCACTTTTAAAAACAGGAATAGTATCAGTTTGCTCCACAGAGAAGCTTAATTCATTTGCAATTGTAATAATCACTAATTACACTGAATCATCAGAAGGTATACTCTAAAGAAGGGAAAATATGAAGGTATTCCGACAAATTTGAAGGCTGACAAACATGGCTAAGTCAGCAACAGAAAGATATACAGCCCAGTGCCTTTGTTCATTTATGCTCTGTCTGCTGCTGATACTGATGTCTTGTGAACACCTTGAATCCAAAACATGCATTAGCTCAACTAAAAGACAAGAAAATGCCTAACTGTGGAATTAAGAGCTGTGTTTCTCTCCAGGCTGCAGCAAGACGAAAAGTAAAGTCCTGGAGAAAACAACAAACCTTTACTACAGTACACATCATAGAAGAGCACAAGGTACTTACCAAGCAATTTCCACTGCTGAGTTTTTTCCTTGAATTCAACAAAAGGTGAGAAGCTGGAAGGAGCATCTACAATGACAAATGTGCATGTCAGGGACATTATACAATTGTCCAGCCTCACCTCAAAATCCTACTGTGGTAATGCAAACTGTCAAGTTAAAGACTCACAGTGACAGAGCATTTTAAACTATTACTTAAGTGCATCTCTAAATTTATCCTTGCCCAAAGGGCAGGTGAGCATCTCAGAGTATAAGGGCAAGCACAAGGAAAGAACAGAACAGGATAATAAGCCTTCCAACAACAGGCTGTCAGCTGAGAACCTGTTCCTGCTGTTCACCATGTTTGGACCAGTTATTTAGTGCACTGGGATGAGAAAATTGCCAGTTGAGAACTTTATCTTCAAGCTGAAGAGGAAAAAGAAATACGAGGCCTCAGGGACTGTTATTGTACAGTGAATATTCATAGGCTTGTGGGAACAGAACTTGGGATTTACTGTATTCACCAGCATTACGGACAATATGCTGCAAAGCCACCACAATCTACTCTGTCTCTGCCTTTAAAACTTCCCACTAAGCATATCAGAACAACAGAATAATTCAGTTTGAAAGGAATGGCTGAATGTCAGCTGGCCCAAACCCAAGGTAGGCCAACCTCATGTTTCAGTGGATTGCTCAGGGCATCATCTAGTTTATGTTTTATTATCTCCAAAGACAACTACAATTTCACACTGTGGGGGAAGAGACTAATCCCTTCCTGCTTCAAACACCCTGCCTGAAGCCATGATCGGTACATGAGAAACTGTCTGTCTAGAGGCAATTTTACAGACATTTTCACATACTTGGGAATCATGCTGGGTCTTATCTACTATCCACATGCAAAACAACTTGAGCACAACCAAGACATGTCAGCCAAACAGCCTATCACAGAAATGCTGCCAGCAATACAAGGATTTATTGTGGTGATGAATGAAAAGTTGATTTGAGCTATAATATAAACCAGCACTGACCTTGCTGAGGAACAAGCACCCTTAGTATTTTTAACATCTCTTCTTACCTCTGCTGTCGCCTGCCAAATACTGCAAGGCAGGTAAAACCAATTCAGACCAGTTAGGGGCAAAGGAGAACCAGTTATTTAGTGCACTGGCATGAGAAGATTGCCAATCAAGAACTTTATCTTCAAGCTGAAGAGAAAAAAATAATTATTTTATTAATGATCTCGCACTTTAAACTATGACTCTCTTCACAGAAAACAAAACAGCTAAACATATGCAGGGGACAAAAAGGTTTTTGCGTATGTGAAAAAAATCACCTGACTTTTTCAAGTAGCCACAGTACCAAAGAAGGGGAAAACATTTCCCCATCTCTGCCTTTAATATATATCTAACCACAATCTACAGAGTGGATATAGAAGGACTTACAGAGTCAACTGAATAAACTCATGAAACATGTTAACACCAGAACATGGTAGCACTCCCACAGGGTTTCATTTCTTTAATCAGTAATCTGAATCTTATTATAATTTACAGCAGAGTAAGTCTGGAGAAAAATCACTATTAAAAAGCCATAAGCTCCTCTATTCTTTGCTTTTGCTTCCTGCAAAGATTCCTAGATAAGTGGGTGGTTCCTTACCACAGAGAGAGTAGCAGGTCCTTCCAGAAACAGTATCTCCAAAAGAAGGAAAAAGAAGCTGGATGATATTTCATTTATTTCAAGGCATGGCTTCATATCTTCAAGAGGTCTTCGAATTAAAGAGAACACAAGCAGAGTAAATTCCCTCAGTAAATATTCATCTCCATATATAAAGATGAACACCACACATTTCACACATCCCAAACTGCACAAAAAAACACAGCCTGCAAGTCTCACAAAAATGTGAGCTGAAACATGTTGCTTTTTCCATCCATGCAAGGTGTTCAGGCCTCTCTGAAGCACTTACTCCTCTTTGACAGATGACAGAGGGAGGGGGGAAAGATCCCGAGATATTGATGGGAGTCCATCTGCATTGCCAAAAGAGTCAGCCAAATCTTCCACCTCAGATTTAATAGTCTTCAGTTTCTTTTTTTTCTTATCTTCCTTTTCCTTCACCTTTTTCTTGAGGGTTACGAGGTCAAATAAGGCTTTAGATATGATAAAAGTTAAAAAGAATGGTTAGACAGCTTCTTACTATACTTTAAAGAAGAGTCATAAACTATTTAAGTATGCATCTAAAAATGTATGTTGTGCGCACTCGTTCACACTTCAGTCATTCCACCTTCCCAGCTGCTGTCATAAATCTTTACTTTTCCCCTCAAAAGAAAACCTCTAGTTTTCAAACCAACATAAATGAAATGAAAAAGACACAGGATCCACTGACCTGCTAAGGAACCTTTCCTGCCAGCATTCACTCGAGTCATGATGTCCTCAAGGTTCAGGTCTGTTGTGACTAGATCAGGGTGATCCTATACAGGACAATGGGACAGAAATTAAACTGAGAAAGGACCAAGTGTTATGACAACAAGAAGGTGAAGAAGTACCCAAGTACTAAAAAGCACCAGACTCAACCAGGATCAGCTTATTACATTATTTACTGCAATAAAGTTAGGAAGTCTTCTAACCCTGAAATCCAAAATTTTGTCTCCCCAAAATATGTAACTAAATTTACAAAATCCTTCTATCCAGATAAACATGGCCAGGAGCTGCACCTCTACACTGACAATCGAACCCAGGTTACAGTAAAGGGCTAATGGGCAGGTGGATACAAAAAATAGCAATCATTTTGTCACCCAGAAGTACCCTGATCTTTATGGCAAAGAGATAAAAATATCGAAGATAACATGTGGCCCCAGCCCCCCAAGACTTTTTGACATCTTACAGGCTGACGTTTTCGTTTCTCATGGTGCTTCTTCAACATCATCTTCAAATCGCTTTCCCCAAGTTCTATCTTGTCTGCAATGAAAATAATTATTTGCAGTTTTCCAGTATTGTTGCCTTCCACACTTCTTAGAATGCCATTTTCTATCCATCTACACTTCCAGCAATCTCTAAATTTCAGTAACTAATTTCTCCATATATGAATTTCATTCATTTCAACACTTCATTCAGTCATCAGATTTCACTACTGATGCAAGCACAGAGGAGAAAAGAAGCCAGAACCAGCTTGAAGAGTTTGCAGAATTGATTGCAGTCACTTTAGGAGGGATTCTCAAGTATTTTGACTATGGACTATGCTAATGCTTCAACCACTAAAGGCAAAACACAACTACGAAATCAACAGTATTATAGAAACTATGATTCCTGTGTTCAAATACTGGCTTTGCAACAAGAAAAAGATTAAATAAACTGGAAAAAGAGCCAACTGTTGTGGAGACTGCAAAAATGACGCATTACAAGATTTCTCATCAAACAACAGATTTTGAAAGTGATTTCTTGCAGGGTCTCAAGGTAATTCTTCCCCCTGTATCTATACTGACCCCTTGTTTGGTTCTCACCTGCAGTTTTCATATCCAAGGTTGACAATGTGGGGATCACTCTCAGGGGAACTGGTGGACTTGAACAACGTGTTGGAGAACTTGGAGGCCAAGAGATTAGATCTAAAACAGAGATACAAATTTACTTCTGCATGACCCATCAACAATCTGTGTAACTATTACCCTGTGTTTATTAGATCCCAGCTGGTGGAAGTGGAGCCCAGAATCCACACTTTTATCAAAGGCTCTGTCCCCACATCAAAAATGTGTCTTTTTCCATTCACACCTAGAGTCTTTAGTTCAGCCCAGGGCATTACCTTCTTCATCAGAAGACAAGGCAGTGTCTCCACACTCCTCTTTCACTTCCCTCAGGATCTTCAAGTAGCGCCGATGTGTCCGTCTGTCTCGTTCTTCTGAGTCATATGTCGGTGGAAAGTGCTTTCTCCTTAGGGTCATGTCAGGGCCTCCTTTCCTGGCTAATTCCAGCAAGTGCTGAAAGGAGAGATTCATGTGACATTAGCTATGTCAGCCACATTGTTGTAAGCTAGGACAGGTAAGCCCAGCTCAGATACATCTAGCAATGTTACCATGCGGTGCCTTCAGCACTTTGGATCTGTACAAGGGAAACCTTAGGAAGAATCAGTATCTGCCACACACAATATTTTAAACCAAGCATTTTAGTCCATCATTTAAAGGGGAGAAAAAAAACCCAGGTGAAATTTCTGCACCTTCCGCACACATAATATCTGTCATTTTATGTGGACTGTTGAGAAGAACTTAAATCACTGGTGTGAGGTGTAGTTTCCACACAAATATGTTACAACTGTCTCTTTTGAAAAAAATATCTCACTTCTCATGGCTACAGAGGAAATAACTTCCTATGTATTCCATATTGCTGCCCAATGAAGTTGTGGATGCCCCATCTCTGAAAGTGTTCAAGGCCAGGAACAACCTGGTCTAGTGAAAGGTGTCCTTGCCCATGGCAGGGATTGGAATGAGATGAGCTTTAAGGTTTCTTCCAACCCAAACCATTCTGGGATTCTCTATTTCCCACAACACTGTAGCGCATTTTATAAAGACAGACGTTCTTCTTCATCCCTACATGCCATATGTTTCAATGTCTAAGTGTAATGAAAGATAAATGAGCAACAAACATATTTCAGTTGGCATCAATTTGCTCCCAGAAGTATCCATAGAGGAAGACTTTACCAGGGATTTGCAGGCATGAGAATCAGAGGTTTGGAGCCACATATTTTCTAACTGTATTTAGCAATTGAACTTGTTTCAGAAATGGTAAACAAACAAAAGCAGAATGACTTGTTAACAAAACAGTAAGTTGTAAAGGGGTAAATGCAGGAAGTGGGGACAAGGTGGACATGAAAAGAAGACAGTACACACAAGTGAGAGCTATGAGAGTTACACAACCTGAAATCTGCAAATATAGCAACAGGTCTGGAGTTCTCTCTGGCCCACTGGAAAAAACAGACACATTACTCATTCAGTTCATTAAAGGAAAGTCCTCAGAGAACTGTAACTGCACCAAGACACTTTTTATAAAGACAAGCTATTAATCCCAGAGCACACTCACATTGCGGGAAGCAAGGATCTGCTTGAGCAGCCTGTAGAAGTACTGCTGCTGGGCACTCAGGTAGCGCTTGTACTGCGACTTGCAACAGAGCTGCCGGTACTTCACCACCTCGGGATTGAAATGTCCGTCTGCAACAAAGACAAAATGCATACCTGTGTTTTCAGCTGCTAGCTGAGAACTCGCCCCAAACCCACAGGGGAGCTCACAAGGCTGACTGACCACGGAAGAGTTTCTGGGCAATGTGCAGGGGGTTCCCAAACCGAAAGTTCTCCCCACTGAACAGCGCCGAGATGAGCTTGTTCTGGTGCTCTCGGTTGTTCTCAGGGAAGTGAGGCAGGAATTTTTTTAGGTGCTCTTGCTGCTCATCTGTCAGGACCTCCTGCCACGTTGACAAGCTGACAACCTCAAAGAAGATCTCAGGCTGAAGAAAGCAAGAAACAACAATAAAGAAAATGCAGCTGTGTCCTTGACCATCTTCTAGCCCTTGATGCTTTTAAAGTAACACCAGTCATGAGACTGTGCTTTATGAAACACAGGAAAGGTGAAGAAATTGATACTACTAACAACAAGAAAATAAATTGAAAGCTTGCAACAATCTTCTTAAAGGCAATTTTAAAATAATAAGAACATAACAGAATTGATTTAAAAGATATTGTCCTGAGATTAATCAAAGACCTTCCTGACACTTTTTCCAAGGCAGTCAGAAACACCTCCCCTTTTCAGTTTGCTCTGTAAGCCCCAAAAAAGGGAGTTAAACGTGTCATTTATATAGAGGCTATGAGAAGGTGAAGTGTCTCAGCACTACTCACGTCCTCCAGGAGGTCCTCGGGCAGACTGACCCTGGTGGTGCCCAGCATACAGTCCTCCATGATCCGTGTGCAATTGCCTTCCAGCTCCAGGGGGTCTGTGAGCATATGATCCAGGGAATCCATCCTCCACCCCTCCTGCTCCTGGACAATGACAGCAAAACCCTCAGCAAACAAAAATCCCAAACCCAGATACATCCACCTCGATGTGAGGAGTGACGGAGGAGCCACCTTTGATGGGTGATTTTTTAAATGGAAGCCATGGAGTTGGCCTGCAATATCTATATACATATGTATGCAAGGTTATTTTTATATACACACATACACATATATATACACACATACATATAAAACCCATATATACGCTCATATATATATATAACACATATACAGAAACATTTACTCTTCAATTACAACACAGGTCACACCAATGGAGAAATGCTTTTCCAGACAGGTAGACTGGGAAGTATAGCTGACCCATCTCACTTTCCTTCCCACCTGCAGGAACTATTTTCAACACTACTAAACACCAGGAAAGACTACATTTAAATCGTGAAGGCGGTTTTAAGGTGCAGAACCGAAGGTCATGTCTAAGGTGGGGTTTGTCTCAGGTTGAATGTGTGACAGGGCCAGGAGCCCTGTCCTCTCCGGCGCGACACAGCCGGGCCGCTCTAAGCTGCGAAGAAACGCATGGAACACGCCAAATAAAGAAAAGGGCAATAAAACTCCGCTAAAAACCGGGTGGGACAGCAAAGAAAACAGAGAAAACAGGTTTATTTCATACCCCTCACGCGGTCCGGCCGGCGGAAGGCGGCGGCGCTCCTGCGCCTGCGCGAACGCCCCGCCCCACTGCGCCTGCGCGCGGCCCCGAGGCGCGACCGGGCCCAGTGGCGCAGGGGCCTGCACAGGACGAGTTTGTGAGTTCCGCTAAAGAGACGGTAGTTGTGGAACTTGACTGTAGTCCTGTTGTAGTCCTTGAGATGCTGTGCTAATATTGCAGTTAAGGTTTGAAAGGCTGAAGATTTTGTATTTTAATGCAGCAAATTTTCGTACAGCAAACGGAGGTTCTTCCTGGGTTTCCACGCCTTTAGCCACTGCCAGCGCCCTCCAAGGACGCACAGTAACAGATTCCAGAATAACACTCATTTAATAAAATCTTGACAGTTTAAGGTTCAGGATTGCTGGTGACAGTACCCTGACAGCAAAGATCTGTTCAAATCAACGTCCAGACAAGCTCTAATCCGTGACAAAACCTGACTCACAATAAATGACAGAGTGCAGGTCTTACCCAATGAGCAAGAGACAGATTCAGCACACAGGTTACAATGGACTTTTCCCTAACTTCTCGCTGTTTTTAACTCGTTCTTACACTCTACGTTTAGGTGGAGCTTGAGTGACTTGAGTCATACATCTTAGTGATGGTTAGACCTTGGGAGTGGGTATTTCAGGATAGTACCTGAGATAAGCCTGGGATGGGGACACAAGTCTCCTAGAGGGATTTTGTCACGGTTGCTGATCCAGTGGACATCATCCTTTTCTCCCTCAGTTTTCAGATGCTGTGCAGCTGATCAGCTAGAAAGTACTACCTTTTAAATATAAAAATAGTTTTAAAAATTTCCCCCTTTGCAAGGGTTTAAACAGAGACACAGGGGCTCCACTCCACTCTCCATTTACCCTCCCTTGGATTGTGTTGTGGAAGGTCAGAAATTCTGTGTTCCATCCAGTGAGTAGAAAATATATTTTCCCCTGTAACCTCTATACTGTTACCATCCCATTTATCCACACCCTACTTCACTCACCCTCCACTGAACACCTTACCCCAACGAAAAGATTGGTCAACACAAGTGATTAAAAAAAAAAAACCAAAAAAAACCAGATTTATTATTTCCAGGTTGGTTTGGGTTTTTTTACATCTGCCGGGTTGCACAAGACTCTGAACACAATAACAGTCACCAAATGTACAATAAACATACACAGTTAAATAATAGATGGGGTCCAAGCAGTCCAAGAGGTGCAAGATCAGGGTGTGTGGGCTGGGGTTGTTTTCTTTTTCCTCCAGGAAAATACAGAATCTGACCCAAAACGCCTCCAAGGGACAGCATCTCCAAACAAAACATGGACCTTGCAGGCAACTGAGAGGACTTGGGATTTAGACCTCTGTGGAACACAGCTTAGAGAGATCTTTGGGTTGCTCTGGTTTAAAAACAATAATAATACATCCTATATCTTCTGTGCTGCAGAGATGGAGAAAAAAAATCCGTGCAATCTTTGCCATCTGTGCAATCACTGTCGTTCCTTATTTTGGAAGGAAAATTTGTGGTAATTCCCTTTCCAGGCATGCTTCTTTCACAGGCATTCACTGATCTTGGGACACTTGGAATTACTTCACCTGGAGTCAATCCAATAGCCTGAGTGTGTGGCTGCTGCAGGGCAGAGAAACTTTGATGAGGAAGATTTGAGTTCAAAAAGGCTGTTTTAAAATGATTTTCTGTTTTAAATAGTTTTCAGTTTTAAATAACTGTGCAACTGTCCTCATTCATGAACTGTTCCAACAAAGGTCAATAGAGCAAAATAGTTTTTATACCCCATGTCTGCAACATCATTAATGGGAACATATTTCATGTTCATCCCTTGTCAAACTTTTAAGTCTCTTAAAATTGCTTCTGCAGGGCAGTATCCCAGTATTCCCAGTCTCCCATTTCCAAGTCTGCTATTTTCCTACTACTTGTAGCATTTCTGGCTTGTTACTAAGTCAGCAGCAGCCTGAAGAAAGCCAAGAAAAAATTCTCCCTACTCTCTTCCCACACCAACAACATTGCAAGGCCTGACATCGTAATTCCGAAGTCCTCAGCAACATGAATCCAAGTTACTTACTGGGCATTGTGGTTGCTTGCCCATACTGCCACAGTGGCTGGGCTGCCAAACCCACAGAATTTAAGGTCACTCAACACTACACATGACCAAATGGGAGCTCTGGTCCATGTTAATTCTACTGGCTCATTAGTGCCCTGGTATGGTGGTACAGCAAGAGAAGAGAAATCATAGAACAAAGTAATCCACATTTCGGCTAAGTCACGTCAAATGTACCTCAGAATAGTGCTGAGCCGGCCAGTATTTGCCAACTGATTTATCTCAATACCATTTCTATGCCACATTAACACATATGTTCATTACCAAAGCAATACCTGCTACAAGGCTTTGCTCACAAGGAACCAGATTTGCTTTTGTGCAGCATGAGTGTGGAGTTCTCTCATGTCAAAGAGCTTTAACTCCATAAAACCTGATACCGCAACGTGTAGTGCTTACTCACATGGGTAATCCATACCTGAATTCTATAGGGAATACCTATGGAAGAGTCCACATTCACACTCAGTGCAGTACAAGAGAAAACAAATCAAAAAACCTCTCAAGTTTTTCTGTCTCAAGGGCCTTCAAGACATAGCACCCTTCTTTGCATTTGTTTTATAAATAAATGTATCCTGTTATGCACAGATGTTCTGGGATGAGTTTTTCAGCAATTAATGGAACTTCAGACATACACGGTATATCCCATCAGGAGTCAATGGAGTTCTAATCATATTCTTACAACCACCACAATGCCTTAAACAACCAATCAAGATGACCTGTGAAGGAGAACTATATAAGGAAAAACATATTACATGGCCTTAAAAGATAAACCTTCTCTTTCCCTTTCTCCTGGTCCCTAAATGCAAATGAATGCTGTACGTAGACCAGGTCCATCAGGCAGTGCTCACAGATGGCTTTCTGTGTCTCATAAATAGTGGTCCACTAGCATGTCTTTTGTGTGTTTCCTGATGCCAGGGCTGGTTGTTTTCTGGAACTGTCAAAAGAATTACAGTGCATTCTTAGCAAGGTTATTTGGAAAAAAAAAAATCAAAGTAACCAACTCTCCATCCAGTCTTGAAGAGGAGAAATATGTTTACTTTGAGGTGGCCACAGAGATAAACGACCCTGTCCCTTCAGAGCAGTGCTCTGTATCCTCATTTTCTCCTGGTGCAACTATCTTAGATCACAGCAGAAGCTGCTGTGCAGGTTTAGCTGAGCCTTTTTTTTTTGTTTACAGGCAAAAAAGCAATTTTCCCTGCAAACACTGGAGGGAAAAGAAGTAAGTGTGGCTCTGTACTACCCTTAGGTGCTCCTAGGATTTCAATCAATCAGTTTGTTCCAAACAACATGGGTTTAAGACTGTGCTTTTCCTGCTTTCTGGAACTGCTGGGTAAAATCGGGCAGGGCAGACAGCATGTAAACAGTTCTGGAGGGCTGGAAAAATAATAATTTAATGGACTGCTTCAGCACATCTTCACAGCTTCATTGTTCAATCCATCCCCATACAGGGACACTGGGAGCCATCGCTTGGCTGCTGCTGCTCCTTTCTCCAGGCAGTCTGCTCATATGGCGCAGGGACATTCCCCTTCACCTTGGCAGTTAGACGCCACAAGAAGCAGTTCTGCCATATTCTGGCAATTTACATGATGTTCTCCCGTTTAACGGTTCCTATTAAAAATATACATATGACAATCTGCCAGGAAGTCTTCAGTTAGGCAAGCTTTTTTCCATACAGTTGAAATAAAATTGTTTGCTGGACACACTTACAAAAAGGAAAAATAAGGATCAGCAGACATGCCAAAAATAAAGTCCAGGGCCAGCAGAGGTTTCACTTCTCTTGTCCTTTTTCTTAAAAGATGCATAAAAAGTATCCCAGTAGAATTTTGAGGGCACTTCATAGTCACTGTGAATTAAACCCTCTTAAAGCATTAATAAGACCTCCAAGATTTTAGTGGAAGGTAAGTGAGCATATACATTAAAACATACAGAGCCCCAGGATACCCCCATATCTGGGCCGTCAGGGAGGTGACAAGGACAAGCAAATGGCACCATGAGACTCTTTCACTCGTGCTCTGCTGAGAAAGTCCTGGGCTTGGAGATGTGCACTTCGCTCCCACCACTCCCGTTGGTGGTGGTCGTGATGATGTACTGGGTAGTTTGCTGCTGGTTGCTCATCTGGGATTCCAAGGGATCTGTGTGGGCTGTGGGCTGGGAAACGCCCACCTGAACCTCGCTGGAGAGTGAAGAGTTTTGTTTGCTATCCAGATCAGGCTGACCTTCAGATATCACATAGTGAGTCTGCATGGGGAATATAGAAAATAATTAATAACCACTGTATCTCTTCTGTAACTTCTCTGTTCTAGTAGTCTGCTGGCAGGTATTTTGGTGTGAACAAGGAACTTTTAAAGTAAGCTCTATTTAATTCAGAGCAACATAATACTCTCAATCTTTAGATTCAAAGGACATTAGACTTACTTGGCTTTTGGTTAATTTACAAATATTTAAACTCATTACACAATTAGACCATCACTACAGATTAAAATAGCAATTTTTAATTCAACTATTCTGAAAGGTTTTTTTCCTGTATTCCACATGTTCTAGCAGAAGTTGCACTCCTAGTGACCAAGATCAACACAGGTCAATGACCTGCCTCCTTATGCTGGATTGCTCACAAGGAATAGCAGGAACTCTTCTTATTTTCTAATCTTACAGATTACAGAAAGCTACTGAAATGTTTCCAGAAGCTGTTCTGAAATTTGGTTTAATGGCTACTTCTTAAACATAAATATTTTTAAGACTAAGCAATACCACTAAATAATACTTTGTCCTGCAAATGTGATTAAGTGAAGACTTTAAAGTGGAAAGAGACAGCAAGAGCCTTGTAAATGGTTACTGTGCAGTCTGCACTTCTTTAGGTACCTCCACACTGTGCCCCAATCATGATTTTGGCATTCCTTAAACCTTCAAGGTGAAGAGCTTTATGCCTGATAATATTCTGGATGAAAAAAAGGCCATGATGGTTTTCCTTACCTGAGTAATTGCTTTCACTTGCCCTGTGTTGACAGTGGTGACGGGGGTACCAACAGCAGTCTCTGTGATCACATACTGCCCTTGGGGGATGGTCATCATCTGAATCTCTGATGCTAAAAAAAATGTGAATTGGATAATCAAGACCTCCAGTAAAACTCAAAGACAACCTTCAAAGATCATGTCTTATGTCAGATTTGAAGTCTGAAACAGTGAGTATTGAATAGAAATTCAGGCAATATAAGGCCTTGGAGAACCCTACAGGCCTCAGCAGAATTACACCAGTTAACACCAGCTGGAGATTTGGCAAGTCATACAAAGAAAACACATCCTGTTCTCACTCAAATCATCACAGAATTACCATCCAGAACTACATGGGTATGAAAAATCATCTTCATGTCATGCTCCTCTTCCACACAATTCTTTCAAGCATGCATCCAAATTTGAACAAGTAGCTATCCAACACACAGATTCTTGCTGTATGCAAGTTCCTTGGAATAAAGGAGCCCAGTGTGCCTGCCCAAACCATGTATTAGATCAGTATGGATGATAGTGGAAGAACTGGTACAATCATTTACATTTGTCTTCTTTATATCTATGAATATCAACCACAAAGCTGAATGAGCTCTGAAAACACTGTCCCATTTGGTAGCTGGAGACATGGGGCATGTGTTAGTCAGACACACTTGCCAGACATGTAGTTAGAGCTACTGCTGACACTTACAGTAGCTCCGAAATGAGTTCCAGTTGCCGGGAAGATATGTGTGCTGGACTGAGGAGCCTTGCTGCTGCTGGAGGGCTTGGTTTGGTGTCGATGTGGTTGTCTGCATCTGTGAGGGGCTGAGTTCCTGCGGAGGTTGTTGTGAGGAGGGACTCAAAGGCTGACCCCCAACCTACAGAAAGAAAAGGTGCAAGTGTTCTTGGTGTAGTAAGGATTGCACAGCTCTGTGCTGTCATAAATACAACCTTCTCATTAACACAGGACGGGTTCCAGAGCATATCAAGCACAAGAATTCTCCTCTCTCTCCTCCAACTTGCTTCACTCTATGGTCAATAAGCTCAGACCAGGAAACTGAAAAAGTGATATTGCTGCTTGCCAAAGTGAGTCTATGGCAGAGACCTGAGATTAGAGGCTAAATTCTACCCAACAGCATGAAGAACTTCAGTTCAAATATTTGAGAAAGGCCAGTTTCCATTTACATTTTCCAACTGACAAACTTCATTTAAGCTGCAAACGTGTCTGTTTCCAATCATTTATCTCTCCGTTGTGGATACTATTGGGAGAAAAAAAAACCCCACATCTAAAAATCCACACAACAAATACCCAAACAAACCCACAAAAAAACACCCCCATACACCCCAAGACATCTGGGCATTGCTTGATGATCTCAATGTGAGAGTAATTTCTCACATGTGGTCTTCTAAATAACAAAGAAAACACTACCCCCTGCATCAGCACATGCAATATGCGAGCTGAGCAGGCTGGTAGGGAAAGCGTTTCCTTAGGAGAAGAGGGAAATACCTGTGATGATGACTGAGTTGCTGGTGATGGCTCTGTGACCTGGATGTGCTGCACCTGGATTGCATGTTGGGTGTATGTCTGGGGGTCATGGAGCTGCCCAACATCCACTGTGGAGTGCTGGGACTGGTGAGGTGAGGTAGCCTGCGGGAAAAAATTAAGCAGAGGTCTATACCTCAAATTCTTTACAAAAGCAGCCATGTAAACTTCTTCTGGGACACAAGGTCTGGAATAATGAAGTAAGAGCCTTACTGGAGCACACCTGTTGAACAATGTTGAGTTTCTTTGCACCCTGGGAGATAAAGTACATTCAACAGACGTAATGGCACAGAGATGGTTCTGTCTCAGTAATACCAATGGAAAGGACTTGCCTAATGTCATACAAGCTGTTTGTGGCAGTGGCTGGACTAAACCAAAGGGTTCAAAAGCAGGGATTAGTGTTAAACACTCCTCTCTAAGCATCTTTCTGTACAACATATGTGTATACATACTCGAGATTGGCATATCCAATTCTGTAGTTTGACACAGCTCTGCATCAAGACAAGTGCTCAGAGGCTTTTAAAAGTTTTTTGAGCAACACTTGCTAATGATATCAATTACAGTAATTGAATTGCAAGTCTTGGATATTAATAAAATTCAGATCTTGCTAATATTACCTGCAGGAATCAGCGTTCATGCTCTTATATTGTTGCCACAGTCACTGTCAACCGGGGCCACTGTTTAGGCTTTCATTAATCAAATTCATAATCTGATTTGTAATGAGAGGCCAGAGAGAACATGGAATTTCAGATTCAAATATAAATCAATGGTAGTTTCAGCTTCCTCCAGTGGGTAACAGGTTTAAAGACTACAGTGATTTCTTACAGCTGGCTGGGATATTTTCCTCAGACTCTAGTGTAACTCTAGTTACACACTGTTTTAATTTTTAGGAGGCCATTGAGCATCAAGAGAATGAATATTCTAAGAGATGCTATGAAGGGAACAAGCAACCACTCCCTGTACTCCCAATATTTGGCTCCAACTCACCGAGTACAAGCAAGTACGAATCAGTCTTGAACTGCAGAAAATGGGTCACCCACTGACCCACCTTTCCAGTTGCTGGAAAACATTCCTAGAGCAGACTTGAGCAAGGCTGCCCAGATGGGTAGAACTAAGTCAGGACTGTCTCCAAGCAAGCTGAGCAAGGCTGGCAGGAGTATTTATGCCCAGTACAAGCGCTTATGAGGGGAACCCTATGCCTTATCAGTTGATTTATCTGTAGAAAGTAGCTGCAGCACTTCTAGTAACTACTCCTTACCACACTTCTGCGTACTGGAGTCCCATGAACACACAAGCTTGATATGGAAGGGGTCAAAAGCACAGCAAGATCCCCACCAGGTTACTCACCTGGGCCACTTGAACAACCTGCAGCTGTATGTGCTGAGGCTGCTGCAAGCCAGTTGTAGATTGAGACACAGGGATGTACTGGATGCGCTGGTAATCTCCCTGGGGAGTCCGGTAGTCTGTAGTGAGGGTCTGGGATATCTCTGTCATTGCTTGGGTCAGCAAATCTGTTGTCTGAGCAGCGGGAGAGAGAGATATACAGATCATCATCATATTGATGTACTTCTTTAGGGCTATAGTTCTTTTATCTACACTTACAGTGGCTCTGGTCATTTATTTACAAGAGCTAAATGTGTACACAGGTTGGAGTCGTGAGCAGTCACCAGGGATCATCAACTAGAATTGCTCTCTTCTGTCTAAATCCTAGTCAGGATCAATAAGGGCTAACTTAACATATCATAATAAAAATAATTATTTTCATCTTGTGACATACCAGTATTCTATTAAACAGCAGAAGTCCTGTATTTGTGAAGAGTTGACTTGGTTTCCAAGTCAAAAGTGGTTCATGGACATATTCAACCTTTCTTCCTCCCCTGTCAGAGTGACAACTGTATTTCTAACATGTAAAGACATTTTAGTACGTAACTTAATCAGGTTTATGAAGCCAACAGCATCCTGATTGAACCTCTCCATTTTCAAGCAAAACAATCTTTTATCCAGTTAGTCTTTAGATAGGAAGTTTTAAACTGTGATCAATAGGATTTTTAAAACTACATAGTATCCCACAACACTGAAGGACGCATTTTCTAGTCTCAGCTTTCACTTCTGTGGCAGCTGATGTATTAACAGTAGAGAGATCAGCCACTGGAGATTCATCTTCCTCAGTGCTGTGCTGTCCAAAGATTACAAAAAGATTTGACTCCCTGAACACAGTTTGACCCAGTCCCCTTGAGGCCAGGAACTTGTCCTCTTGAGGCCAGGAACTGCATCTCTCACTTCAGGAGAAAATTCCCAGTGAAAATCTATGCGATGTGTGGCCCTCAGTTCATTATGTGGAGGCAAGTAGGTCTGAATGAAAGAAGAAATGGATTTGGGGATAAAAGACAAATCATTAAAGCTCCAGAAAGAAATGAACAGCTCCTGGCAGCGCAAAACTGGACCACACAGGCTCAAAACCAGAAGTGATCTCAATGTCATAATACAGGTTTTAAAGTTATGTCTGCCAAATAAACCAGGGTTACTAATACCAGAAGGCTGCTGTTCTGTGTGTTTCCCTGCACTGTCCTTGTGTGCCTCCAGCCCTTACCACAACAGTTTCTCCAGTCGTGCTGTCGGTGGTGAGAACAGCTGGTGTGGAACTGATGACGGCTGTCGCTAGTGGTGCGTGGATTGTGTTCGGGAGCTGAGCAAACTCTGGGTGCTTCTTACGGATGTGCTGCACCATCTTCGTCTGCAGAGAGAAGCAAAGGAGCATTGGAAGGATGGTCAGTAACTCTGCTCAGGGCCACATGAAATCCAACAGCCTGACCAAATGCAGCTTTTAGGTTTCCCTCAGTAAAGCTGCATCAAGGTTCACACTATGAGATCTTCTGGTCCACAAATATGAAAACAAGGATCACAAGCCTGCTGCTGACACTGAAGTATTGTCCTCAATGGCTTTTTACCCCAGCATAGCCAAGTGTTTTATGAGTTTTTACAAAGGTCATCTTTTCTGTGTTTTGTTTCCCCACTCATCTCCCCTGTAACTATCAGAGAGCAGTTTCCAAGCCCTTCCATTCATGATCATGCTCTGGTAACTTTTCAGCACAAACCCTCTATTCATGGAATCTTTTGGCCCTGAAACAACCACACTGTGCCTGCACTGTCAGCACGCAGCATGAAACCAGCACTCTGACTGAGAGCTCTGCTTATGGACAGACAGGTGACAGAGACCACAGTGAAAGAGCATCCCCAGGGAGAGGCTGTCTGAGGCCAGAACCCCCCATACCTTACTGCTGTATTGCTTGGAGCAGTGAGGGCAGCACACTGGAGGGGTGGCAATGGTGCCTGTCAGCTGGGTGTGAGTGCTCAGCATGGGATCTGGCTCTCCCGGGCCCGCAGGACGCAGTTTCCGGATGCTTGGAGGTAGCTCAGCACCAGGATGGTTTTTCAGGATGTGTGCTTTGCGTTTGCTGGCACTCTTGTACACCTGCAGGGAAAAGATTTGAAATTAAAATGGTGCAATCCTGGTGTCTGCACAGGAAACAGCTACCAGTTATCTTGATCTGGAAGGTCTGCATGTTGCTTTAGAGAATACATTAAGTTAAATCCCCAAACAATTACAACAAAAGGCATGAACATACACCTTCCAGTGTTTCATTAACTAGTAAAAGCAACTGACTCCTTGTGTAGCACAGAGAAGCCTTTTGAGAACATATTGTATGCCACAACCAAACACCAAAGAAGGACAAGGAGGTAAGAAGAAAACCCTTTTTGCTATATTTGAAAATCAAATGCCCAATGTTAATTTGTCATGAGAGTTGATGTCTCCACTTGACACAAAACATCAAACTGTTTTAGTTCAGTGATCAGCGTATCTTTTAGCTCTTTTTAGGCTCATCAACAAACAAATACTATCTAATAATTAAAACTACTTTTTCTCCCCTCAAACAAAAGGAAAGAGGCATCACAAAAAGACGTACTGAGGATGAGGACAGTCAGAGTACATTCCCTGGTATGTAAAGGCCCCCAGGCATAAAAGGCAAAGGAGAATAAGAGCAAGAACCCAAAGGCACTGCAGAAGCAGCTTCAGGCTCCACTGACCACTGGGGATTACTGGCACATGACCTAGTAAGCAGCTTACAATAAAAGGGGTTAAAGACTAACTTTTAGAAGTGATACAGAAACCGAAAGTACTTACTGGCCAGGAATTATACACACACAGGATACTCAGTCCTGGGCTAACACAAGACTAAGGGTCAGTGACTGTCTGCTAGATCACAGTATTGAAGTTTTCCAATGCCAAACACAGCACAAAGGGGAAAAGTGCAGTTTTCAATTAGCATTCCACTGCCTTGGCCTAAGTGCATGTTGTCTTCATTTTTTTTTTTTTGGGACAGTACTGCAGGAATGTTGCTGGCAAGCACCTCAAGAAAGCTACAAACCCTGGCAGAGATTTCTATGAAGAGACAAATTGGTTGCATCCAGGATTGGGACTGAGCTATCCTCTGAGGGGTGACTTCCCACACACCTTATCACAGTATTGACAGAAGTAATCTCTATTGGGTTTTATGATGGGCAACGTGAGCTCTGGCACCTCTTCGATTTTCATGTCTGGATGTCTCTTTGATAAATGATTCACCTTAGGAGAAACAGAGAACAAGAACATATTACAGCTGAAAGCCAAACGATTGGTACTTCTCCCAGACATAAATAACAGCCAAACCAAAACTGAACGATGCAAGCCAGCAGCACTGGAAGCATTTGCTGCTGCAAGGTATTGTGCACTCACATTTAACTGCTGAAGGTAAATGTGGTCTTGCTAGATCTCATTTACAGTTTCTATAACCAAAATTAGATAGGAAGGGGTAGAATAGTTCGAAAGAACTGCCTTATAGCTGATATCTGAGAGCCTGAGAGTGAAGTAGTGTAAAGCCCTTCCGCCCAGATCAGAAACCCCATGAAACTTTTGCAAACAGTCTCTTGCTGCAGAACAGCCTTTACCTAGAGGTAGTGACAAGACATGGCCAGAAGAGGCCCCCAAGAAGGGGGAGAAACAAGAAACAGGAAAGACAGTCAGGAAAACTGAGGCAGTAAGTCTGAAGAAGCCAGTATTTTCATCTCATGTCCTGTTAAATACAGTACATATCAGACAGCATTACTTAAAGCTGAAATACGCTACTGGCAACCAGATGAACAGCGCAGGCAGTGAAATGTGCAAATTTGCTGAAGAGGTAAAACACACAGGTTTAAAAAAAGATGTATCACCTCAACTCAGCTACAAAATTTGCCAAAATTTGTTTCACAGCATCCTAGCTGGATAAGGCCAGATTGGAGCAACCTGGTCTACTGTAAAGTGTCCCTGCCCATGGCAGGGGGGTAGAACAAGATAAGCTTTAAGGTCCCTTCCAGCCCAAACCCTTTTATGATCCCTGTGTTCCAGCACTGGAATTCCATCTTTATTCCTTTCATATCCATCAGAATAGAGTACAGAGACTGTAACAGCACCAGGCTCACCAACATGCCCCTGCGGCGGAAGCCCATCATGCAGAGGCGACACTTAAACATGAAGCTCTCATAGTCCGTGGACGCAATCCGGGGCTTGAAGGTTTTGGAGCGGCTGATCCGATCAGCCTTCTTGGCCTCCCTTTCTGGGTTGTGCATCCTCTGCATGTGCTCTCGCAGTTTGTCCTTCCTCTAGGAAGGAGTAATTGGGGAGAAGAGTGTCAGCAACATCACAGAAACTGCCATACTACCTGTTATGCGTAAGAGCCACAGTTTGAGTTGTTCAGGGATCTCTCTCCAGCTTTTCCTCTCAGAAAAATGTGTTTCTTCACCCAGAAGTATCCAGTCCCTCAGTGTCCCATCACAAACTCAGTGACAGGCAGCAGGCTGCTGCCACCACAGTTTACCTGGCTCACAGTCTGCTCCATCTGTTCCAGTGGGATTTGGAAAGGCGTCTGGATGACACATGCTGACAAGATAGATGCCATGGACACAGGCATCTTGACCGGGAATATTATTAATCCACTGGCATCAGCAAGAAGTTTCTTAACTGAATTGATATAAGCAATGTAACCCGAACACCTGGCAATGGAGGTGTATGATGTCCCAGTTCTTAATGAGCAGATAGAAAGTTCCTTTGCTATTAAATTATTCGGAGTAAGATCCGTTTGAAATAAGGTGCTGAGGTGACCTTGCCCCTCGTCCTTCAGAAATGGATGTCATAGCTCACACAGGACACCAAGCAATGCATGCAACTCACAGGCACGTCTAATGTGTTTACATGTGTTATTTTCTTTCACCTTTGAGAACATGAGCTTATGTCTTTGAAGGAGGGTAAGGAATAGTGGTTTTTGTACTAGTAATGATCCAGCCAAGAGCCACCTCACCTTGAACTGCTTGCCACAGGTGGAGCACAGGAAATCTTTGCGGTCTGAGTGCCGCAGCATGTGGAGTCGCAGCTTGTCGGGGCGGCAGAAAGCCTTGTCACACTCTGTACACTGGTAAATCTTCTCAGAATGGAAACTGCGCACATGTTTCTTGACCTAAAATGAGAGATACAGAAAAATGAAGTTTATTCAAGAGAGAAATGAGTGGTAAAACTGTCTAGGAAACTCTTCACGATATGAAAGAAAAGGAAAAGGTTTTGAGAGTGTCTAGTCTGCTTTGGTTTAAAAAAAGTATTTGATCAGAACAGTTGACATCTCAGCAATAGTTTCTGTAAAGTCATAACATCTTTCTTACTCATCTGGATGGGTGATTTGATTTCCTCAAGTCTGATTCTTGAAGGCATCAGCTATTGCACAGTTGCACTTAATGGGCAGCAGAAGTCCACAATGTACCATTTGCACAGAATCGCCCTCGAGTTAGCACGTTCATCTGAGGTTCATTATCTTCCTCTCATTTATACGAAACCAAAACATGGGGACTAATTCCTTTCAATCAGACATAATGAGCTCACAATTACAATTGGCAAAGGAAAAGAAACTTAACCAGAAGAGCATTTGCACACCATTCCTGAATGGCAATTACTTCTCCACACTCTGGGACTATCCTTCACCTCTTCAAACATCTGGAGGGGTTTTCAAGAAATGGATTTCTAGTTAAATCCTTATCTTCTAACACTGATCATACACGGAACAATTTGGCATCTCTACCTGTTCCACATAGAAGTATTTCAGTAGGCAGCAGTGATTAGATTTAATTATTCACATAGCAAGAAGAGAAAAAAAAAATCATTGTTAAATGTCAAAAACAGAACTGTATAGTTGGAAAAAAGCCATGGGACTTTCAATCGTTTGCATGGGAAAGTTACAGGGAATTAGGTTGCAGTACAGCATTTCTGAATCATCAACATTCTTCCCTGCTGAATATTTACAGAAGGTAAAGGATGAAATTACATTAGTAAATCACTTTCCCCCATCCTTTCCTCTTTAGCCTAGTGGATAGTCTATCCATTCCTACTACTGATCTAAACATTTCAATTTCAGTCAGGCAGCTCAGTAAGACACATAAATTGCTTTGTCCCTAGGAAGGATAATGAATATGTGCATGGTCCATCTCAGTTTTCTCTTACTGGACATGGAAATAGAATCTTTAAATTCTACTAATGACCTTGTCCCAGTGCTCAGTGTAGTGCAGAGTAGCTACATTACTCACTGCTCCAGTGCAGTGTGCAGGGAAGGAGAATAAAGTGCCCAGCTGAAGCCCAGGGGGAAAGTCAGAAAGCAGAGTATCCTGATCTGTTCTGGCACTTCTTCAAGCTGTTCAAATGAACTATCCTGACAGAAAACAGGCAAAGGATTAAAGATGTAAAACTACTTGGTTTTTTTTTCAGAGTTTTAATGACAAAGGGCAAAGTATGTTCAAGGACAAGCTGAATAGAGCAAAAGACAATTCCTTTTTCGTGCCACAGAGATGTAGTAGTCAGGACTTCTGCTTCAGGCATTTTTTGGGAATAAGGCGCCCACCCTTCTGCAGTACAATGCCTTCTAATGTCAGATTGAAGCATCACAAATCATGATTTAGTGGACAGAGCACTTCAGTGTCATAAGACAATGTCTGGAAGTGCCTGGTCACTCTTCCTTTTCAGTTTCTGACTGAGGTGGACCCCTGCACCTCATGATGATGAACTGCTGTGCAGTTACACAGGGAGGGCACTGAGAAACCCACAGTCTTTTGAGAGATCCCCAAAGCAGTGCTTCAGATCAGTACAGCATCTCACCTGGATAAAATCTGGGAAGCGTTTCTTGCAGGTGGGGCATGTGAAATAGCCATCATTGACATGGATGGCCACGTGATCCTTAAGCAGATCCAAGCGGTCAAAGGACTCGGGGCAGAAAATGCAGGAATACGTTTTCTGGTCCATGTGGAACTTCATGTGGCTCTCGAGGGCACCACTGTTAATGAAGCCCTTGTTGCAGATGTCACAGGTCAAAGGGCAGTTCCCTTCCCGCCCATGGAACCGCAGATGCTGATCCAGTTTGTCCTTCTCCCGGAAGGCCTTCCCACACTGCAGGCATTTGAACGGGCGGAAGGATTTCCGGATGAACAGGTGCTGCAGAGCTGCATTCTGAAAGAAACATCCAAGAGACCATTAGCTTTCTTTACCATGTATAGATTCTACATCCATATATATTCAGGATTAAATATACCAGATGATCAGTGAACCTACATTTCAAAAAATTATTTTCCATCATATCGTGCCTCCAATTTACAGCAGGGGGGGCTGTGGCAGGCAGAAGTCAGGGGACATACCTGCAGCTACACCCTAAGTTAGCACAATACGGTGCAGGAGTTTTCTCTCCGTCCCTGATTTCTTCCGATTTAGCTGACTTGTTTTAGCATGCCATTTTTCTATAAAATAAAACTAAGTCCTCTCTTAAGCACAAACCTGGGCCTGAGAAAAGCTGCAATTCCAGCTGATTATTGGGCATCAGGTCATAAGTTCAACCACCATACAAAGGAATGGTGAGCCAGCACCCTGTGTTTCCCTCAGGAGCAGGGCTTATGAAATTCTACAGCCCTTTACAAGATCACCTTCTGCATCAAAGATCACCATGGAGATGTGCAGCAGTGGTTTAGCATTGCCTGGAGAACTTGTAGTGGAATGTAAATTCAAGAGATTCAGGTCTAAACATTTTTACTATTGCCAAAAAGAAGAACAGTGTTTCAAAACATGATGGCAAGGGCAGAATGGCAGCTTTATGAGCAGCAGGTAAGAACTTGTGAGCAATTCTCCACTCCTACCGGGCACAACGTCTCTTCTGAGCCCCTATTTTGTTTTGGTGTATGTTTGCCTTCACCTTTTCTCTTAACATTTCATGATTGTTCTCTCTTTATTTTCTCCCCTTACCCTTCAGATAAATGGTATAGTCCTAACCCAGCACTCTCTGCTGGAGAAACAGATGCTGCTGGATGCACTGCTTGTAGAAAGAGTGAAGCAGGTCCTGCACCTGCATTTCAATATTGGATGAAAACTTTCATGTTGGCTAGTTGCAAAGCTGGAATTTAGTCCTATGAAATCCCACAGCACATTGTCACTCATACTGCACTCCAAGTACACTGCAATGCTCCATTCCTCTGCAAGAAGTCTAAGCAATATCCACTCGTCTCTCAAGTACTTCTATAAACCATTATTTATTGATGTCTTCTCTTTTCACGTTACACACAGAATCTACATCATGGTAAGTAGAGAAATAATGTGGAAGAGTATAACGTTAGGTTGCATATTAGGAAAAAATTCTCAGCTGTGAGGGTTGCGAGGCCCTGTCACAGGTTGTCCAGAGAAGCTGTAGCTGCCCCATCCCTGGAAGTATTCAAGGCCAGGTTGGATGGGGCTTGGAGCAACCTGGGAGAGTGAAAGATGTCCCTGCCCATAGCAGTGGGGGTGGAACTGGATGAGTTTTAAGGTCCCTCCCAATCCAAACTGCTCTGATTCCACTAGAATAGTGCTGACACTTCTGCTCACATGTGTTCCATATGACTCACTTCTCCATGAGACACATTCAAGACTTCTACAACGAATTTCCCTGGTTTCCTGTGTCCTCTGCTTGTGGGAATGTGGCAACTGACATGACTGACATTTGCTGTGCCCCTTAAGTACATGCCAACAGTTGACACTGAACAAGTAAAGTTAGGAGCTCTTCTGCTGGAACGAGGGAACAGCTTGAGAATACTGTGAAATACTGTGCTAAGAATTAAGTTTGTGAACCTGAAGGATCCTTTACACCATCTGATCTGCAGAGGAAAACCTAAACTTTCATTCCAGGAAAGAACAGGAGAGCAAATGTTTTGCTACAAAAAAAATTTTACACTTTAATACAGGAGTTCCAAATAGGGCTTCCCAGGAATCGTTATCATCACCATTCTCCATTTTACAAGTGGAGACAATGGGAAGCACAGGGATCTGCTGTAAGTCACACTGGGAATTGGAAAGACAACCACGTGCTGTGCAAAAACTGATGTGCTGCTTGGAGTCCAAAGGACATAATTTTCCCCTTAACCACAGGGATATGCTAATAAAAAATAGGTGAAAAGATGTATTTCAAGTCCTGAATTGCACAATTTATTTGAGTTTTGATCACTTGTACCTTAGCAGGGAGCTGACTGCTAATGCATAGCCCTGTTGTTATCTCAAGGGCTACAGAAGGTGAAATGTTTTACTGCTCTTTGCCTAGGTAATCTATCAACTATAAAAACAGAACAAAAGAACTAAGTGTTGTCTCATTAACTCGTAGTATTGATCCAGCACAAACAATTCCTCCAAAATGTTTAGACTGATATTACAGTAAATCCAAGCAATTTACTACTATAAATTGTACCTTAAATCTACAAAGAACTGATATGAAAAGAACTAGAAGAATTCAAATTGTTATTCAGGTAACACTTAGTTCTGGACATTGGTTACCTAAAGAAGAATGTGATAATTTATGGTGTGGAGTCAATCAGGAAACACTAAACAGGAGTTGGACAAAACAACACGGAAGGTGGTGTTGATACGTACCATTGGATTAGATACAGCAAAAACCCAATGAAACAAAAACCCAAACCTACCTGCAGCTCCAGCTGAGCAGGCAGCATTGAGAGAGAGAAAAATACTTATGTTATGCAATGGACTTGAAAACAGAAGCCTTGACTTCTGCAGGTCACTACAAGGGCTCTTCCAGCTAGAGTTTACTGCTTTGAGGTTTTTGCCTCAAGAAACACTAAACAGATCTTCAAGGTTTACTCAGTAGCTAGTAACTGCTCAAGGGGAGTTAAAGGGCAAAGATAAACCACAGATAATCTTGAAGGTGTATTGTGACCTTTCCTGTTTTGCTCGGGCTGGTTAACAAGGATGCAATATGCACTGCAGAACCATAGTGAGAACAAAATGCTTTCAGTAGAAGGGAATAATTAGGGCAGGATGACAACAGGGTAGGGATTAGGAGAGTGAAAAAGTTAAGGAGAAGGGACTTTTTCTAACCTCATTTTACTGGCTATGCTCCTTATTACACAACCAGTTGCATTTCTTTCACCATGAAGGAAGTGACTATGCTTTCCAAATCATAGTCCTATCCCTCCTGTTTCTGGCAGTAGCACACAGACACCCTACATATTTCCCAGAACTGAACTAAAAATAGTCATTTTGGTTGTGGACCACAATGTTCCTCTAATTTTCTACAAGAGTTCTTGAAGGGTTGGAGTATCTCTTTACAATACTAGGGCCACAACTGCCATAGTTAAGGTCTGATCTCCAAGGAAACCCCACAGGCTCCAGAGCAGAGGCTGAAAAATGAACTGATCCTATCAGGACTTGAAGCCTGGCACACGATGGATCAGTGCTTCCAGCTAGCAGGAAAACAGTCTCAGAGCACCACTGTCTTAAGCCTGAGAAAAGCTGAGGCAATTCACAAAGAATGACCGGTTTGGAAAACTAAATCCTATCTAAGTAATAAGGAAGAATTAGAGCTACACAGGTTTCAGAATCATAACCAGGAGTCAGGACTTTCTACCTGTTCTTTGGAAGTGAATAATGTATCACATATCTAAAAACCAAAAGCTTGCTCGCTTTTATTATGAAGTGCATGTTATTGTATGCAGGTGCCTAGGTGAATAGCTGAATTGAGTGAGTGTTCAGAGGGTGATTTTTCAGTGCTTAAAGAATGATGCTTGCTGGTTTAGTCTTATCTCAAGTGCTCATTGCTCACAGTCTGACGCAATATGGAGAGGTCTGTGCAACAACCCATCTGCCATTCTGCCAATGCTCCTGGCTTGAAACATCTCCAGGACTCCGCTGAACATGAGCTACCAGATACAGGGAAAGTTAGGAAGAATTGAGATATAAACATGTCACTGAACCACCACTGCATTCCTCTGAGCTGTCATCCATCTGTGATGAATTTACAGAGAACAAAAGCTAAGTCACAAGACAAAGAAGTTAACTTCAGAATTTCTGTCCTTCTCTTCCTACATTCATTATTTCAGAGGATCTTAAGTTCACATCTTGGGTTCAAAAGTTCAGGGAAATGGCCAACACTTTATTTTCTTACTGAGGCTGTTGTAGCAGTACATCCCCATGCTCTGTCAAAACTTCAGCATCTCTCTCCGTACTTTATTATACACCTTCAATAGATTTAGTAAAAAATCCTCCAAGCTTTTAATATATGAAAATGAAATAACTGGTAGAAACCTGTCATTCAGAGACTGTAAGCATTTTGTATGGTTAAAAACTGTGCAGTCTTAATGTGCCCAAGCCAAACTCTTCCTTCAAGACATGCCACTGCATTTTTGGGGTAACACCACCATTAGTCTTGCACATATATTGCTGAAAACTGCAAGCAAAATTTGACTCAACATCTTCTTATACAGAATAGTTGCTCAACTCTTTTCTAATCCTTCCTCATCCCCTAAAAATGAACCCTTAGCCCCATTGCAGCTGCTTCTTTCCTTAATCCACAGTTAACACATGGAAGAAAAAGGAAAAATATTTAAGCTAAATAAACTGATCTCCCAGTTACAAAGCTTCAAGGATTATTTGCTTGAATCATTTCCCTCCCACACACAGTAGAGAAAAAACAGCTCAGCCAGTTGACACAGAGCTCAGGCTCAAGGTGTTTGCTCTTAACATAGGTTTTGCTCTCAAAGGCAGGGATTTCTACCCCAAAAAAGGATTTTATCACTGAGTATCATCATTATCATCTAAGTAGATCTAAACTGAGGTTGTGGTTCTTCTTTGGCAATAATTTGCAAGACAGTTCTGAGAGAAACAGATGTCTGTGAGCAAGTCATTTGTCTGTGCCACAGCACCACGATTCTGCCAGCTGTTTGAAGCACCCCTCCTTGCCAGTTTGGATGGACTGTGTTTCCATGCAAGAAATACTGTGATGGAATTCAATCAGCTCCAGCTCCTGACCAGTTCTCACTAGTACCTATGAGATACTGGTCCTTTATATGAGATTTGTCTTCCTCTCCTGTGCAAAGAAAACTGATAGGAATGAGATTTTGGGATTTAGGAATGGATACAACAGTGAAAGGAGGACCAGCTGGCCCTGGTAGGCAGGTCTGGCATTCCCTGGGTTACAGCAGATGTGATTCCCCATCCTCTGTGCTTACCCTGATGCGTTTTGCTCGCCTCATGTCATCTGCTGTCATGGTGCTCTGTGTGGGCACCGTGCTCCCCTCGTGCTGTGGCTGTACATGGAGCGTGTGATTTTCTTGCTGCTCCAGTGCTGCCTGCGGTTCTGGTGGCACCGGAGTCTGTTCCTGCTGCTCCAGCCCGTTCAGTGGGGCTTGTCCAGCCTCATCAAACTGCCCCTTGCTGGAAAAATGCAGCAAGTCCTGAAATCGCAAATCATACAACCAGTCATTATTCCCCCCACCCACTGAAAAACACTTTGATAATACTCAGCAGACAACAAGATTTGTAAATATTTAATCACAAACAAAACAGTGTAGAGTAGTGTCTACACTAACTCCTAGTTATCCTACTGTGTCCACTGCTGCTTTCAGCACATCACCTTCACCTACAGCAGCATCAGCGACAGCACCAGGGACGCAGTGCTGCAGGTGGGTGACTCTCCATGGGCCATCCCTTTGTCTGACCAGCCACAATCAATCAGTATTATCCAGCTGTTAATAGCCAAGAAGGCTCTTCTGCACTCAGGACTACTTCTGATTTAACCAAAGTGACTAGTGCAGACCCAGGAAAGGAGAGAATTTCTGTCTTGTAAACTGTTGATGCTTTGAAACATTATCGTGCGTCATTTTGCAGTGTCTTCTCCTTTCTAACAAACTATCTGGAGTGCTGAACTGGAAAGTGACAAAAAGTAATCATACTGGGCACTATGTAGTTTTTTACCCAGTTTCCAGCTCTGCACACATCACTTCCACAAATCACACGAAGCTATTTTTCCTCCCCTTTTGCATTAGCATAAAAGGGAGGGTGTTGTGAGCAGGAAGCACATGCCAAAAATCGACAGTCTCTCCTTGTAAGTTCCAATAACTCTTCTGGAATGGAATCATCTTGTATTACATGAAAAAACTCACACAGATCCTTAATTGACACCACATAATGCAACTGAAGAAACTTAGAAGTACAAGCTAGGAAACAGAGCACCCAAATTAATCTTGAATTATGTCAGCTGAAGGCTGGTGCTGTCAAAACACAAAAGCAGGTGTGGGAGAAAACCAAGGAATGAGGCCCTTACAGACTACGACTGCTTACCAAAAAGAGACCCTTAGTAAACAATAAACCACTTCAGTGTCCAGCCCAGGTCTGGGTGGCAAGTTTCCACCTTGCTGACACTCCGCTGTGCTTTCTCAGTATCCTGACTCTCCAGTTCCCAGGCAGAACTCATGCCCAGCTTTAGTGAGGTGAGCAGACCTCCAACGGCTTGGGACATCAGCCTGCCCCACTGCACAGACACATGTGAGCCAGCCCTGGGCCATGCTCCAAGCTGGCAGTTCCAAGCTGGTTCCAAGCCACCTCCAGTCCAGAGGCCACTCACACACTGGACTGTGCTGAGCAAGCACCATCTCCCCAGAGTGAAGGGCTTGGGACCAGCATTAGGTTTATTTGTCTAAAGGAGGCTGGCATGTGTCATGTCAGCCTGCAGAGAGGGTGAGCTCACAACTGCCTGCACCTAATGCAGCATTTAGAGCATTGCAGCAGGAATTCACAGGCAGAGTACACATTCCTCCCTCTGAGTCAGCATGGAGCCATGACCCAGTGAGGTGCCAGAGGAAAATTACCACTCCAAATATCAGCTTTCAGCTAAGTCATAAACCATAACACTAATCCCTTCTCTCACTGCTCGTAAAAGGACTTAGTGGTAACCTAAGCATGCTCACCATCAGAGAATTTAGCTTTCTACTTATAGGCATCATATTATGTCCCTACAGATTATAACCAACAGCTACAAGCAAAAGAACATTTTGCAATAAGCCTGTCTACAGGAGGCCCTTCTGTTAATATTAAAACATCATAGAGAATCATATCTCAAACTGATTTAATTCCACCAGCAACAGTTGTAAGAGCAGGCTGACCTCACATTCCAGAAAGGACAAATAGGAACCTATATTGCCATTACAGTTTTACTGTCTAAATTACTTCTGTGAGGCTGTGAAACTGCCACAATAACCCACCTCACTGCTAAGTGCTTAGGAGTGAAACTTGCTGCAGAAATCCAAGTGATTTTACAGGTTTTATAGAAGGGAAGTAGTGTGCTCTCCTGGCAGAGAATTCCAGCTAGAAACCAAGAATTCCTCATGTGTAAGTCCAAAACATTCAGCTGGCACTGATGCCCCAAATTCTTTTAGTCTAGAGTTTACATTCCATGTGCTGTTTTTTTCCCTTCATCTCCAAGAATATACCTGTGTCCCTTCTTCACACTTTTCACTGGTTACTTCCATGCGCATGAATTTGGGAGGGCGCCCAGGGCGTCTGCCTGGTCCAAATCTCCTCTTTCCTCGCCCACGACCTCGGCCTCTGGCTCTGCAGAATACAAGAGTGCTCCAAGTTAGATACAAAAAAAGATGGGTTTGCATTCTCCACTGATTTTATGCTTTCTTTCTCAGCATCTCTACTCACCCATTCAACTCAGCAAAAATGACGCAGTAAATAATAAAATGCAGTAAATAATAAAACCTGAAGAAATTCTGAAAGCAAAAACAATGGGTTTCTGCCTGGTATGTATTTGTTTTGTGCTTTATGAGAAACCAAAGTTAAGAACACATTAAAATTTCTATCAGTAACCATGGGACCAAGGGGACTACTTGCTTCCATCCAGCCCTCTGCCATGGTAAGTCTCCCACCTCCAACACCCCAGTTTATGGTGTGCTGGAAGCATTTTCAGTATGATGGAACGAGTGCACAAGGAAACCCATTTAACATCTGAAGCCATAACATCCCTCCCCAAAAAGCGCTCAGCCATTGATGTCAGGCACTGAACATCAGGGAACAATTTTGTGTCAAAAAAGCAAAACAAAACAGGGTCACTTGCTACATTTCAGGGGAAAGAAGGCACCAATGTCTTCTGCTCTGTGACGGGTGTTTGTAGATTCAGTTTTTAATAGGTCAGAATAAACTATCTTGCCAGGCCAATGAGGCACTGGAAGCCTTGTTTACCAAGCTCTGTAATTCCATATCTCTGAGAAACATCACTATTTCAGTACTGTGATACTGAAACATTACAAGTATTGAAAGTAATTGCCAAAAAAAAAAAAAAAAAAGGCAAAACAAAAAAACCTCACCAGTTTCAACAGAATATTTCTTTCTCTCAAAGCTACTTCTTTCACAGAGTCTCTTATACCAGCCAGCCTCCTGCTGCCATGATTTTTCCTTCTGGTGCTGAGCTGATCTCTCCTGAGTTGGTCACTAAGACTTGCAGGACAAAGCCCCTCCTTTCTGCATGTCTGGGGAAGCACCACAGTGATCCACAAGTGAAGCTAAGGCTGTCAGTACCTGCTGAAGAAGTCCAGCTTCTCATCATGGGAGTTGAGGTGCTGCTGGAGTTGCTCCGAGCTCATGAAACGCCGATTGCATTCATAACATGGCCAGTTCTTTTCCTGCTCCCTGAGCACTATTGAAAATGTCAATAAAACCATTTCACTCGCCACCAATTAAACATCTAATTCTTTTTCCCCCAGCCTCTCTAGCCTCTGTGGGCTGTATTTCTCCCCTGAGGGTTAGACAGGCTACAGAATACCCAGCCCTGCTCCATTGATCTTTACTTTTATACCCTCTGCACTGTACCATGACCACAGCTCATCACAGAAACATCACTGGGGACAATTCCCATAGACTATCAATACTGTTAGAAATTCATGGGGATTCTGAAATTCATCCTTGTATGGAAGAGCACCTACAGGATTGTGCCTCTGGTGTAAATTAAAGGAGATCAAGGGAAATTTCCAAATCTAAAGCGGTCACACCTCAGTTTATGACACACAGTAGACACTGAGTACAGAAACAGACCTCTTCCTGGGAGGAAGCAACCTAATGCTTCCCAGAAACTGAAGCAAAGGCTTAAATTAATGTAATATTCTCATGAGAAGAGTTATTGGAAATAAGCCCCAGTAACACAATCTAGATCTGGTTTAACTTTTCCCAACCTAGCAGAAATTTGGGAGCACTATACAGGCCACATACTTGAAAGTAAGAAGTGCAAGTTTCAACTACCACCACACTGAAAGAAGAAGATTCCAAGTTACCCTTCCTTTCCTCCTCAGTTATGTCATGGATCTTCTGGTTTACAAACTCGGCGTAGGAGGCAGCATACCACACCTGGAGCAGGAGCACAAGGTAACAGGACACTTAGCTGGAGCCAAAACTAATGGAAATTTATTTGAAAATAGGTTTTAAGCAATACTTTACTTCACTTGCCTCAACCACTAACTGTTACTGCTCCTTTCATCCTCAATAATAAAGTCTGGTAACATCAACGTGCCCCCACTGAGGAATGAAAGAGGTTTGCTCAGGAAGTACATCCATTAAATTTTAAGGTCTAGCTTCCTAACATGAATGTTAGTCTCGCACATGGCTACCAGTAGCTCTAAATGAAATAAGATTAATCTCTTTAAACCCAGCTGCATGACTGTAAAGGAAGGATGTCAGCAGAGTACTGATACTTCTACCAAGAGGAATAGAAATGTTATTAACTTGGGGGATTTCCCATTTCCTTCCTGCTCTCCTTACACAGACAATAGGCAGCACCATCCACACAGACTCATATAAAATGTTTCTGAGCTTCTGAAGGATTGGAGCAATATGGTCCTGCTTCCCAAAACAAAGATCTGCCAGGCACCACCATGACGGACCCACTTTTGTCATACAAGGAATTCAAGCCTTCAGCAAAGACAACCACAAGAGGCAGGAAGACAAAGTTTATTAAAGCCTAAAAGCAGATGCTCACATTTAGCTGAGAATTCTTCCATCATTTCATCTGTTTGATGAAAAAGAGTGAATTTTAGAAGAGATTTCTCAAAGAAGGCATCAAAAGAAAAACAGCATGAAAAACTCAAACAAGTTTGAACTTGCAGTGGGCCACAGACAGCGGTGAGGATTTCAAGGACTCTCCAGCAGGTGTGTTAACTCTGCAGGAATCTCACCAGCTGGACAAAGACCAAAGCCTGGAGCTCCTGGACTACACACCTGGCAGGCAAATCAGAACTTCCCAGCTTCAACTCTCTGATCCTCCTACTTCAGCCTCTGGACAAGATGTACATGAATGCCCCACATCCACTTGAGGAGGACATCACATTATCAAGCCTTCCAATCAGCAAACCATTTTACCCCAAAAGATACTACTAAGACATTAAGAAAAATGATGCTCCCACAGGGAGGTCTGTACAGATCTAAAATCTGATTTCAAATTGTTTAAAAATCTGTTGAGAAAATTATGTTTGAATACACTTAAAATGGATTAGTAAGATTTCTAGTAATTCAGCTTAAAAAAATTAAGGACTGATTTCAGATAGTCCTGCTCTTAAAGGGTGTAAGTAGGCTTTTGCCCTGATTTAGTGTGCTACTAAACAATTATTTTTTCCAGACAAATTGTTGAAATCTACATGCAAGAAGAGATTTCCTGATACAAAAAAATTTTGGTCCACTCCAGTGCTCCAAAAATTGTTGAAAATTAAGGCCATCTCAGCCAGCCATGCTGCTTTGAGCTCAAAGTAATCAATAAATTTTCACAGGGGAAAAAAAAGCAAACTACAGGGAAGTCACAATATCCTTTATCATTATTTACATGCAAAGTTTCAAAAGCTCCAGGAAAGCCAGGTAAAGGGAGGAACCATATTCACTTAAGGCACCAGAAAACAAGTCAGGAACACATAGGGCTAACTGGAAAGGGCATGCAGAATTAAAAAAAATAAGATTGCTGCAATAAAAATTAGATTGTATCAGCAAAATATATGCTGTGTAAAGCACGACAGGGAGAGACAAATAATTTACATAGTTTTATTTTAAACCTCCTCGTGAGCCAAAGCTCATTAAAATACCTATGTTGGTGACTAACTACTTACTGACTTCAGTGACATTCAATTCAGACCATCAGAGAAAAAAATGCCCTATAACTATTCACAGCAGTAGTTCCTGGCACTTACTAGGCAGCAACTTTTAAGGTACAATTTAATCAGTAGATAAAGAGAATCCTGACACGCAAGTAATGCCATACCTTGAGTTCCTGCTTGGGCTCCACGTTTTTAATGGTGGTGTAATAAATGTGGTGGCCATACTGATAGGCCACCAGGTTCTGCTCCAGGTGGTTTTGAGCTGGACGCACAAACATCATCCAATTGCACAGAGCCTCGCTGGAAAGTTCAAACCACAGGTCCTCTTGCAAGTCTCTATCTTTTCTGTCACCCTTATCAAGAGAAACCTGTAGCAAAATCCAATTACACGTGACTGTAACTGCCTGGCAGCACATTCAGAAGAATTTGAGTTACTAAGAAAACTACTGTGCCCATGCAACTGTTATGTCAGGGGAGCAATGAAGGCATAGCTAATTTTCTCTCTTTACTAACACAGATCCAGAAACAGGCAGAAAAATATTTAGCAACAGGTAAAGATTTAACTGGTTGATACAAAGGATCCTACCAAGGCTTTCAGGGACAAGAATCATTCATTAAAGGGGTCAGGCACAGTATGCATATGTGGCTATAAAAAATGACACACAAGTAGCTGTAGCTTTAGTAGGCTACAGAAACACCAGTCAGAAGTTTCTAACTTGCAGACCCACTTTTCCTTTCATTTCCTGACTCATGACATTGCCTCAAGCAGGAAGCAGCACTTCTTTAGCTGACTTTCTCTTGGGTTGCTGAATCTGCCTATGGTCACAACTTGCTTGTCAGACACTGACCATCAGAGCCCTCCTAAGACAGTGGATCTAAACTCCAACAAATAAAGGACCAATTTTTTATAGTGAAACCAGTAAATAAATGGACAAAAGTCACTCAAATTCATTTTACCCCATGCCAATTACTTGGCAAGAAGAAGGGAATAAAAATACCTCCACTGTCCTGTATCTTATGAACAGAAAGGTAAGAAAAATATTTTGAACTGAGGTTACAACATGACACAAAAGAATGGCTGCAGAATGTCCTCAGATGGGGCTACTATTCTTATGTCCAGATACTGCTTCAGGCTCATGTGAGAGTGATTCACAGCCTTCCATGTTATGCACCCTATATATACACATATATATCCTTACACCACAATGCCAGAACATTCACCAGGATTAGTGTGTCACCCTGAAAAACAGAGCAGATTTGAAGCCAAAGCAATCTAGGTATTTCTTCAGAGATGGAAGTAACAACACATCTCTAGTGAATTGATCAAGGTAGAGTGACAAATTAATGAAAATCAAAGCTTAGGCACAAATTGATCCCCCTTACCTTCAAATGAATATAGCAGTCTTTGAGCTCAGTCTGTCTAACCAGGGGTCCTTCCACAGGCCCAAACTGTGTACGCTTTGGGATACGCCTTTTGGAGAACACACCTCCCAAAAACCTGTCTATATAGAGCACCAGTGGAAGGCTGGCCCTCGCCCTGGTCAGCACAGGCCGGTTTGGGATGGGATGCAAAGGTCCATGTTTTGGACACACTGAGGGATGTGCATTATTACACTCTTCACACCCTGCAACACAAAGGCAGAGAAGACGTGACTTTCAGGCAGACACTCACACACCAGCTCAGAGACAGCCTTCTCTCTCTCTAAACATCTTTGGCTCAGCTGTGGGAACACTTATGCCAATAATCTGTCTACATTTTAAAATACTAGACAGGCCAGCGTCCAGCAAAATAAGAACAAAGCAGCTCAGACACTTCACTAAAGACAGAATTTTGTCTTTTCAGTAAAGCAGCCCAATTAAAGTTCACTTTTCTGGGAATAAAGACTCACATTTACTCATCACTGCTAAAATCCGAGTGGTTTTTGTGTCTCTTTATTAAAGGGCTGATAGAGAGGGAAGGAAAAAGGGGAGGGCAGCTAATACACTACATATTACTGCACATGCTTACACAAATCATTGGGATCAAAGGGTCGAGGTGGATCTGGATCCCACTCATCCATGTCAGTGTCTTCTCCATCTTCATCCTCATCTTCATCCTCATCATCTTCCTCTTTTGTTTCTATCCTTTCCATTTGATTCTGCAGAGGTGCTAAAGGATCAGAACCATCCACAGCCTCCATAGGAGGTAACACCTGGTTATGCACTGGTAATGATGCCTGAGGAGAGAAAAGAATTCAAGCTGATTCGTGAAAAAAAACACAAGGAGAAGCAATGAAGGTCCTTGCTAGCCTACCCTCCCTGCTGCCTCTGGTAATGGAGAGGAGGACAAGGGAAGGTGCTAAATGACTGTCAAGGGATGTTTTGCTTGGCTCGCTGCTGCTGATGGCCTCACTCAGGACAGCTGTCTCTACCCTGCCAAGGACTCGGTTCTCAGAAGAAACTGAAATCAGAGGAAGTTCTGGACCCTCACAGAAAGTTTGAAACAAAGTCCAGGCTCTGTGGATATTACCTAGAGCCTAAAGCTGTATTTTAACTTCTTCTGTACAAGTGAGAAGATCCTGCACTTTGGCACATGATCTTCTCTTTACAATCCAACAACACTAATCCCCAAAGTACAAAGGTAGAGCTCAATAAGGGGTGAGCTAATGTGAAGACTAGATATAAACTACGGGACATGCAGGACAGTTGAGGGCATTGCATTCTTCCACTAATTTTCAAGTTTAGTCTTTTCTTTCCTTAAAAAAAATGCAACATTTGAAGTTTGGTGCGTATTCCATCACCGACACAGGTTTCTCAGATAGAGAACAAGAAATATTACATCCTGCAGAGCTGCCTGAAAACACTGGTGAGGAAACCAGTGGATGTTGCTGTGACAGTCAGCACTACACCTTCTGTTAACTTCACTTTGCAGCACTGAGAGAATTTTAAGGTGGCTGCTCTCAGAACCATCTGTGAAACAGGTTTCTCTGTATGTTAAAAACATGATCTCTCCTAAACCCCCACACATTCCAGAGTGAGATTATGCAAGACAGTACAAATCTGCACTACAGCTTTCTCACATCTTCTCCCGGACCACTCAGCCACATTTCATCCCCAGATATAATGGAGCAATGGAATCAGTGCACTTGTACATGGAAAAGGAAAGGGTGCCTGGCAACTTACTCTATCTGCTTGTGGCCCCTGCTCCAGAGCCACTGGCTGGGGGGGGTCAGCAACACTGCCGAGCACAGACAGGTTGGTGGGATTCATGCTCTGAGCAGCAGCAGGCAAGAGCACGGTTACCTAAAATCACAGGCACTCATTTTAGCACTGCGGCATTTCCATCAGTCATTTAACATACGGGCAGGGCCTGGCATGCACAGCTCTTTGAGCCCTGCACTCACTCAAAACAGCAGCATTCTCATGGTTTTGGGGGTTCAAGTAGGGATGTCAGGCTTGGACAGAACCTGCAGCTCCTGGGACAAAGGGAAAGTCTTCAAATCTATAGACTTAGCAAATTCTGAATTACCTATTATACATTTTTATATTAAGGTCCTGCCCAGCCAGGGTTCAAATTGCTAACTAAGAACAGATGTTAGGAGCTCTTTAGCTCTTGGTAAAATCAGTGATTTGGTTTTATCAAATCTTTTCTTCTACGTCCAAATTTACTTTTGTTTTCAAGGGAAAAGGTAAAGAAAGACTAAGAAACATTTCCTCTTTTTTTGGCGTTTTTTTCTCAAGCAAACCCTGCCCATGGCTGAGGGGCTGGAACTAGATAAGCTTTAAGGTCTCTTCTAATTCAAATCATTCTGTGATTCTTTGATCCAGAATCCACCAAAAAAACAAGATGGTGTATTGACCTCATTAAAAGATCAAGCTCTCAAATAAGAGGATCCCAACAATTATTTTTGTTTCCATTTGGTCACATTTTTGTTTACATATTCATTTTTTTGTGCTGTAACAACCAAATTAATGCATATTACCACACTGTTCTCATCCATTCAGCAATAAAACAAAGCACAACTAAGACCCTAGGAATCACCCTTCCTGCCTTTTGTTTCTTGCTTATCTATACAGGAATTTGCACCATTATTCCACGTGACTTTTCATCCTTCTCTACAGCTGACATCATGTGGGCTCTAGTTTGTACCTCTGACTGTTAAGCAGCTTTTATACTAAAATCCAAGCTCTTGCCTCTCTGCAAAGTGTTTAATAAATATCAGATAAAACTGAGAACAGTGATTTGGGCCAGTAGTGAGGGAGCAGACAACAAAATCCATAACGTAAGCACTCCGTCTTAGAACTCCTAACTAGTTGCTTTGTTTAAAGAGGTATTATGAGTAATTTATGAAACTCCTGAAAAACAACAGCAAGAATACTTCAGGGAATGCTGTGATGGTGAGGAGGAAACCACCATGACAGTCTGATATTGACATTTCTGATGCCAAGTGGCAACAGAAGAGGCATCATTATTCCTCCAGTGTGCCAGCAAGAAGAGGGTCACACAGGCTTGGTTCTGTCTGTACCCACTATTAGCACTGCCTACTACTAATCACATCAAACATACTCTTACTTGCACTTCCATATCAGGCACTGCATAGATTATGAGCATTATTTTTATAAACCTCTCTCTTTCTATAATAAATTTTCTTCTGAAAGACAAGAGGAGCTTGAATTATTATTTTATCATTAGTTGTCAGTTCAGGGATGTCCCACATGAAATGCTGATGTAAAAACAGCTGCAAAGGCAGGAGTTGATATAATGAGGGATTAACCATTCACCGAAAAATTAATGTCTGTGTTAGGACTGCTGTCAGTGCTGGAACAGAGGACAGGTTGAGGAAACACAGACAAACTGCTTCTGGGATAATAACAGCAGATCACCTCTGTTGTCGCTGCCATCTTCACTGCACACAAGTAATCTCTATTTTTAATTAATCATGTATTTGTTAAATGAGCTTTAAGACATTTAAACAGGAATTTTTGGTTTCTTAATGCAGGGAAACTGATGGAGCAAAAAATTCCAGAAAAAAATTCTAGAGAATGAGAAGAATGAGAAGACAGGTAACACCTTTACTGTGTCAGTCATTGCTTCCTGGCTGTGCCTCAACCATTTAGAAGATCTTTTAGCAAGAAAATTTGTTTCCAGCACACATTCAATCCCTCACTCTGCCCCAAGACTGTCAATAAATACACATTTTAATTATGGCTTTGGTGATGATTTGGATCTAACACATCCATCCACACATGCCATTAAAGACCCACCAAGCAGGACCAATTTTAAGCCTATGACAAGCAGAGAATTCTGACTAGAGATCTGAAAGCACCTGTCTACAGCTGATTACTACAGGGTAGTCCCCAAAGATACCAGTAAGAGTCAACAACAAAATCTCCCCATCCATGATGGATTTAAAAGGAATAAGGAAAAATCATCATAACCTTATAAACACAGGCTGCAGTTTTATTCTCTTCCCAGCCCACCTCACACTGGCAAGCCCTGCACACCTGATAAGGGAGCCAGTCACTGAACTTCTTCAGGTTTTGCACTTAATTTCCTGTGTAGTTTCTAGTAAACCGAAAATTTAATCCAATTTTTCTATCCCTCGAGAGTCTTTTGTAGACTTAAAGGCATTTGAATCAGAACCTGTATGAGGAAAACTTCAAACCCAGCCTTTCCAAAATGGCACATTCAGATGACATCAACCACATCTACTGAAGGGACACGGTTGAAAGATTTTTCATGCTCGTTGGGGCAGTAAATAAGAATTCTTGTTGAATATGAATTAAAGAGAATAAACCCAAAATCATTCTTAACTTTTATTGTCATTCAAGCACAAGCTGGTCATTGATGTTGATCAGGGTGACAGCACAAGACTAAGATTGTCACTGGACAACTTCAGAGATAGCTCATTAGCCTCTTGTACCACAACAATGTCCCTTTACCTTCCTTAACTATTCCCTCACAGTTTTAGCCCAAAATGAATAGCTCTTCCTTACCTGCTGGGTGGTCGCATCCTGTTGGACATAAGCCACTTGGGATGGATCTGTAAACAGAGTCTAGACAAAGTGAAAAAGGCTTATCAAACCAGCCCTAGGATTTTTACTCCCAACTCACACAAAAGTTACCCTGCCACCATGAAACAACCCACATTTGAGCCTTTGTCACCTTCTAACCTGCCTGTTATCACAGCAAATCACTTCAGCTTCCTCAAGTGGACCTATACACACAGAAATTAAAAATTAGGTAATGCTCCATAAAGAGTTAATATATTTATGTGGCACTTTGCATTTGTACAGCTGAAGTGTTTCACAGGGTTTATTTTTTAATTACCGAAATCACTTTGTCAATTGTTGACTTGATAAAATCTACAGGATGAAATTAAATAGCTCTATCAAATCTGTGTAACACTTAAAGGCAGGATAGAAGGTAACTGTGAGCTTTTTCCTCCCGAAAATTCACAAGACTCCTGCATGCTTTCTTTTGAGGAACTATCATGCACATCCTACATAGGACTTTGATATGGCCAGGATGCTATTTAATTTCATAGAAGCTATGCCAACTTCAATATTCTGCAAAAACAGCCCTGACAGAACCCTAGATAAAACAAGACTAAGGATTGACTGAGGCCAGCCTTACTTAGCCAAAACTTGAAATATCTGAGCTTGTAGCAGCCTGGCTACAACAAAATAAAGCATGGTATAATAGAAATTCCTTTAGCACTGCAATAATTTCATCTTAAAGATGAAAGTAGTGTCTGAATACTACACAACTTTGGACACAGTGACAGCATTCAGAGTGTTGGAGTTAGTTGGCCAGTAACTTCCTGGGAGATATCCTCTCAGGACATCCCTCCACATAGAAGCTGCTGGTTTTCTGGGACAGCTGAGAGCTGCGCAAGCCATACTGTGGCACATGAGGCCCCGCCAGCGTGGCGGGGGCGTCAGGTACGTGCACTTTGCAGCACAGCTAATCTGCCCTGTCAGCAAAGACATTATAAAACACTCTCGACAAAGTGAGCCTGTTCCTTTTTTAATCTGTCCACACAGAGGCAGAGATGCATACCCATATAAACATACTGTCCCCATATAAACATGTGCTGCAAGGGAATAAAGGCTATTTGATATGATTATGCAGAAGAAAAAGAATATAAACGGTCTACAGCATCAGCAACTCTGCAGAGACTACAAAATTACGTTGAATAAACAGAGATGCTCTGCAAAAAGACATTACTGTTACTGTAACTATCAATTATGACAACTGTACTACACAAAACAAAGACTCTTCCAGAATGGACATAGCTGGCTCTTCATTTTTTACTGGACACAAGAGGCAGAATTTCTGGTGAGATTATCCTTGTTTTGGAAAACACCTTTGAGTAATTATAATCTCATCCACTTTCAGGAAAGTAACCAGCATTTCATAATTCATAGCTTCACTATCCTTTGATTAGCAGATCTGCACATCAGACAAATGAACAGCATGAAGTGCCTGCTCAGCAGTGGGCAGAGAAAACTTGGGAGCGACTGCCCGCTATTTTCCAGTTTGGACTTCCATCCCAAACAAGACTGTTGTGTTTTCTAGGTGCCAAAACCAGGGTGGGTGCAGAACCACACGTGCCTGCGTAGCTTCCACGGGGTGGATGTAAACGAGGGTGTGCTCCGAGGTGTCCACAGAGGTGTAGGAGGTGCCGTCAGCCGTGTAAACCACCTGCTGCGTGGGGCCGCGCTCCTGCTCGTCACTGTACACGATCTGGGCCACTGCCCCCCCCTCAGGGACAAAGTGCACCTGGGGAACAAACACATCCTGGACTCGCACCAACACAGGCCAGTGGGACACAGCACCAGAGTCACGGGGTGCCTTGGAAAGCGGAGAGAACTTGTGTCCCAACTAATCCGAATGCAATAAAAAACACACATTTCAAACCACACTCAATTATTCTACCAATAGAAATCTGGACACAACTCCCATCAGTCTCTGGTTTTACTCCACATTGCAACTCAAGATGTAACTGCTACAAAGGGCACCCACCCATACTTGGTTCTTGCATGATACTTCAAAAATTTGTAAGGGAACAAGTTCATATTTGAACTGATGTATCTATTAAATTTATTTGGATATTGTCTCCCTTTACGTTCGTATCCCTTTCAGGATTCATGATAATGACTTCATTCAGCTAGTTCTGTAGCTGGAGTTAATTTTTGCTGTCTGATAAGGCTAACAGAACTTATTAACTCTGATACTCCTCAAGTTATAGTATTGCAGCTCTCACTGGCAGCAGTAGAGCATATTAGGCTGCTTCTCTGTAGTATATTTGTGCAGCATCACTAGAAAATTCAACTATTTAAACGGACAAACATATAACTGAAAACATTAAGCACTGATTCCAAGGACTATTGGAACAAGTTATGTCTAGGGCAACACTTTAAATCTGAACAAATTGATTTCACCAGAACATTATGATCATAACTGATGATTAGTGGCTTATATTAAATGAGCCAGAATACTGACTTCCAGTGAGAACAGGAACATGTCTAGCTTTTGCCATCCTTTACATGCTGGAAAGCATGTTCAGTGTATGGAAAAAACATGACAGTGAGCAGGGAACCTAGTTTGAATACAAGTATTCACAGTCACATAAAATTCGATCACATAAAACGATGCCACAGTTACATATTTTGTTTATTTTGTTTCACTTTTTAGCTTATGCGTCAGAAGATACCTGGTACTCTCCCGTGGATGCTCAGTGCTTATTCTGTACAATAAATCCTCTCACAAACACTACAGTTTCACATTTAGAGAGCGCTCTGCAAATACTAATTCAGCCTTAAAATCGCCACATGCAAACAGCAGCATGGTTATCTCATTGTAGAGAGAAGGGAACATAGGCCATTGAAAACTGCCTTTCTTTGCAAATTTCAAAGCTGGAAATTACAAAGAGAGGCAGAATTTCTCACCTTGTTGCTCAAATACCATGCAGCACCCTTTTCCTACCATACTTAAAGGAGTAAATCAATGTACAGAATTCTAGAAATTCCCAGCTGCGTTGTCTCAGAGGCAGAGGGACAAGCTGCATACAGCAGAACCTGACTGTATTAGTCACTTACAATTAACATTTCTCCCTTCCTCACTACCCTGGCTGGAAAAAATTACTCATATAACTTTCCCCAAGGTCCACCCACAGTTCCAAGTGATTGAAATCATGCCATCAAAAGCAGCTGCCACAGAGCACAGATTTTGTTCATGTTCATTACTCTGAACACCCCTTTCACTCTCCCACATGGTTATAAATATATTTGGACACTGAAACTTCTACAGCTACTGCCTGGTTTTGTTCAGCTCATTTTGGAGCTCCGTGTCTTTACTGCTGCAGTTTGCACAGCTCAGTTTCTGAAGCTTTAACCCCAAATCACCACAGAAATGTTTGTATTTCTGCTCAAAAGAATGCTGAGCTTCTAGACTCTCAATCAGGGCCGAATGGGAACTAACCCTCCCCACCAATCCCAATCCAGCCTAAGCAGAGGCAGAGCTCTGGCTAATCACCTGAGCAGTGTTCTGTTCATGTGCTGCAGACTCAGACCACACCTGAGGACTTTCCTCTTTCAAGTCCATCTCCTCCCTGCCTGGGTGCTCCATAAGGAGAAAGAGATCTACTGGAGGAATGTCTGGCTGAAGGGATTCATCTGTTCACTGTGTTTCTGCTTCCGGAAGGTAAGGTGATCTTCAGCAACATGGCTGTAAAAAAAACAGAGACTTTAAAACCAGCATGACACATGGAATGGAGCTATGAGGGATTTATTATTATCAGCTACCACACTTTAGTAATACAGAGTAAAGCAGGTTTCGCTTTACAAGCACTTACTACAAGACCTGAACACCTTAAGTTATGAGAATAAGGGAAGAGAAATCTCACAGAGCATGGTCAAATCCTGCTGTATACCACTTTCCACATCCCATTAAGAAGGGAAAAAAAAAAAAAAAAATCAACCATTGCACCAATTGCATGGAAAGATTATACTGAATTCTGCCTGCGTGTCTTTCCTTGGCAACAGGCCATCCACACCACCTTCCCCTCAATGTCCTTCTGGTAGCTACAAGCCTAGAAATCACTAAATATTCCAAAATATGGAGCTGAGGCTTCCAGGACGAAAACACTATGTTCAGAAATGCATCACCAGTTCCGCAGTTTGCCTGAATGAGGTTTTGTTTGAGCACTGACTGGTTTTCCATGTGCAGACAGATTTGACCTTGGACAAAACCCCAGTCCCAGGTTAGCACAGTGTTACAATAGCCAGCTACTAAGAAGGAACAATGAAACTTGAACTCTCAAAGATCCTGACAAACTGCTTCCACGCTTGGTTTTATTCACCTCTTGCAATTTTATTGGGGCCTCTCAATCTGCTGTTGGGATCCCAGAGGGGTAATTTACAGCTCAGATGATTGGTTTAGTCAGTGGTTCAGCACCTTCCCAGTCCTTTATCTCTAATGTGATATTAAATCACAGGCCAGGAATTAGCATGAGGCTTAGCCCATTTCATTTCTCAGCTACTCCAATTAACTTTATTTTATATCCAGTGCCTTGCTGGGCTGATCCAATGCCAGTACCCATCTGTGCACCAGAAAGAAAGCAGAAGGTTCCTTGCTGATGCTTTCATTCATTTGCATTTTAAATGCAAATTATTTTAGTCATAATTTATCCCTATAAATGCTAGTATTTGGCTTGTCATTGACAAACTGAAAAATAGATAAGGAGAGGTAAAAAAAGCAGCAGGCACTTTCTGTCTCCTCCTAATTTTGCCAGCAAGGATTAAGCTGTGCAGACCCGAGCACTGACTGTTCCACTGGGCCCTGCCAGCATGGATAAATCACCAGGGCAGGAAAGTCTCGGGCTAACGTCACTGAACTGTGTGGGGGAGCAAAAAAAAATGTATTACTTACATATAGACAAAGCAAAACAGTGGGAAAGATACTTCTGGGCACTGCCAGACACCAAGTCATGCTGTTACTAGTGACTGAAGTTAACACTTGCTGTCTCATGCTGAGCAACCCAGCACACATGGGCCTCACAAAAGCAGACACTGAGGAACTGTTCTGACTTTCTCTTATATCCAAACATCTCCAGTTATGGGAATACAGAGACAGAAATCTCATCTCCATTAATACTGCTTGATACAAAACATCCCCAAAAAGCACTTAGGAGAAAAATTAAAACAAAATCTATGTACCAGCATTCAATGCCTGAGCTTAGTATGAACAAATTAGTGGCAGCAAACATTTAGGAGTCATAAACATCAGCCTTGTTCTCCAAGTGTGGAAAGTCAGGGCAGTTTACAGATAAATATTATTTATTTATAGATCCAAATGCACACATGCTCTGATCTACACGTAAATACCATCCATCCCTACAAAGAAACTTTCACCTAGCTACTTGTTATGTTATTAAGGATTAAATTAGGGATTTTCTCATTTCTAATCCTACCTCATTCACTGACCTCCTTCACTCATTTTATCAGGTATATATTCTTTGTTCACAGAATGAATATATAAATATATACATATATCAGGTATATGATCACCTCTACCCATGTGAAATGTGACAGCATCTATGTCAGTAACACACTGTGAACAACTTCTTTGCAAAATTTAACACCTATCCTGTTGATATTCTTCGGCTGGCTTATCCACAACAGCTCTTTTCCTAGACTGCCAGTATTAATCAAGAGCCAGTTCAGGCAATTGCACTAACAACAGTAGCCGGTAGCTTAATCAATTACCTAACTGCTTAGAAAAATAAAAACAGAAACAAACATTAGAGGTTTCAATTTGGGGTGGTTTTTTTTTTAAAATATAATTACCCAGTTGAAAAGAATGCAATTACATTAACTACTAATTGAACTAAGGGAAAGGCACAGTTCTGCCTAATTTCACATGGTGGAACAAGTAGCAGAATTTTTGGCTGACCTCCCCCACCAGCAGACACTGAAGGTCTGAAGGAAGATGCTGACTCACTCCTGCAGGGTCATTTTGGCACAGATAACGGACAACTTGAGTAGTGAACTTGAGGGTTCAGGCAGGGTCTTTAATAGACAAAACTGGGTATTAAGATTCATCTCTGAAAAAAGAAGTACCAAAAGTTGGAAAGGAAAGCAGAAGACAGTCATTTCATGGTTCTGAAAGTTAGCACTAATTTAACATCTTGGGGGAAAAAAAAGCAAGGCTGAGCCAAATTCAGTGGCCCAGTGCTGCAGTTTCTATAAACAGTCTGGTTACTGCTGTTCTTGACAGAAATGAAAATAATAAACAGCTCAGCCCAGCCAATTGTGCAGCAAAAAGGGGCAATAGTAGGAGCTGCAGGATTCACTGATGCTTTCAACTTCTGTACTTTCAAATTCATCCTAAGATCTGCCTCTGGTATGCATTCCCTCAGTACATCTGTAATTAGGAAAACACACTGAAAAGCACATTTCCCTGGAAACATGGATGTGCTGAGAGTGAAGACAATGCAGGACAAGACAGGCTGTGACACAGAGAGATCCCAAGGATGGGCAACAGAGCAGGAGGCAGGAGAAAGTGTTGAAATTCAGCTGCGTAACAAGCCCTGCAGTCAAGGCCAGGAGCTGGAAAAATCTGATCCAAAGTCACTGACAATAGAACTGCCACAGAACACCAACACCTGAGCAAGTTTTCTGACACTGATGACAAGAAGACCAAACTAACTTTGCTCACTGGTCCTCCATAGGATGCTCCTCCTTGTTAATCCTGCACAATCTCATTTCCTTCACTAGATCCTGCCCTCAATATCAATTACAGCCCTGACACTGACAGCCACAGTGTCTTGAAATTTTAACCATTTCCCCGTGGTCTTCTCTCAGCTTTGGTAGTTTTTTAGCAGAAATGAATGTGAAAATTTGGACATAAGCATTGCCAAACCACTGGCGTGCAGGGAGCACTCTCTGCTTGCTCTCCACACTGTTTGCCCATGGATTATGCTTCGCAATTGTTGATTTTTCTCACCTTATCAAACACATCAGTCATTTTCAGACAAGCTAAATAAACACCAAGACATGCACCTCAACATGAAGCTCTGCCATGTCCAAGGGATTACCATAAGAATCTGTGTAACAGAAACTCAATTGCAGAAATCCTAAAAGAAAAAAATATAATTGAAGATAAAAGGCGTTTTGATAGGATAAACTCAGTTTTTTCTCAGTATGAAGAAAGCAGACTACATTTTGTAATAAAAATCTATGTAGAGGTTTAGTAAAACAGTAATCCAAACAGCTTAAACTCATGTTACATTTACATGTTATGTATGTCACAATTATATTCTCTCCACTATAAAATATAAGAGGCCTGACTCAAATATTATTCAATGTACCATCTTTTTTTTGTGTGTGTGTGCTCATAGCAAGTACTTCAGTAACTTGAAAGATGACAAAATTTTACTTTTCTAGAAGTTGAAAGATTAATCAATTATGAGACGCATCACCCAAAGTTACCCAAAAATCTGCCTGCACCCCAATGCTTTCATACAACCCAATGAGCATCACAAACATAATCAAGAAGCAATGCCAGTTGGAGATGTTAAAGCAGTTACAGCAACTGCAGACACAGCATTTTCCTTCCTAAATAATAGGCATGCCTCACCCTGTCCGTGCTGGGTGATGACACAAGCTGAAACAGTAACAGGCTAACTAGGGAGTGCAAATGTATTGCAGTGGTGAGCCAGTGACAGTCCTGTGTGTCACTAGATATTGTGTGAATTGCGACACAACATGATCCAAGAACCAGCACAGTTCCTGTGACTGAAATATCTCCTCTAGTGGAACATTAACTCATTCCGAGCCGCGCAAGTAAATTAACCATCCCTTCAGGACAACACAGATTTGTCTCAGAATACCATTCATATTTACCTTCCTTTTCTCAACACCTTCTGGGACTTGCTGCTGTCACAGACCTACAGCCTTCTCTCCTTAGTTTTTGCATTTTCCATCCAATCCAGAAAATATCATTAATGACAAAACTTCTCTGCTGCATCTGATGCCTGGAAAGCACCGTGGTGTCATTGTCTGACAGTTGGTTTTTTGTTTTTTTTTTTTTAAATCTTGCTTAAAACCTCCTTTTGACCTCTGCAACACTCTCCAACCCCTCCCTCCTGTTCCTGTGGGATGGTGTTTTCTCTGGAGCTGTGTTATTAAATCAGCAGATTCCCCATGCACTGCATTCAGCTCCAGAGGATGGAAAAGCACTACTCAGAGCGGCAAAGCACCTCTTCCCTATGCAACAGCAAGGTCCTTGTTAGCTTTGCTGCCCCAGCATTAGACACTTTGAGCAACCACAGCTCCACATGTGGCCCCTCACGGGTGCATCCATGACTCCCCCACAAACACTGAGGAGTGTACAGTGCTGTAAGAGAAAACCACTAACAGCACAATCACAGCTGGTTTGTGTTTGTTGTCTGTTTTAAACACAAGTTAAACCCAGTGAACTCGCCTACTGCTTCAAACGAAAGCTCTGAAAGTCAGAAAAAAGCACTACCAAAAAAAAATCAACAATAACCTTATCTTCTTGGCAAACCTGCTATTAAAGAATGACCATTTATTTCAATGCTGTGACTACACAAGAAGATACAGAGACAAAATCACTGGGGACTTTATCCGCAGCAACCTCTGCGAGGCTCACTAAGGGCATTCTGCTGAAAAATCCAAGCCAGTGGCTGCCAAACGCTCATTTTTGTCCCTCCTCTGGGATGAGAAAGGGGGAATATTAAAGCTGAGCAAGGGGAAAAGCTCAGGGAGCAATAAAGCCACTCAGTATCTCAAATGAGAATCTGCTTTACAATAATGGTGCATAAACCAACTAACATGATTTACTCCCCAGTGTAAAAGAGCCTTGCCATAGCCTGAGGTTCCCTGAAGCAATAACAACAGGGACTATTGGCTTAATCCTCCCGTGACTGAGCTCACTAAAAACTGTGTGACACCCCAGCCAGACGCAAGGGCAGCAAGATTGGTACAAAAGGGGTTTTACGACTCCGAGTCTCCCTTCAGCTTTTAATATGAAAATGATTTATTATGCTCAAAAGGAACATCACATGTGCCTGCAAAATGCTTTATCCCACACTTCAAGTTAATTATCCCAGTTTGTCTAGAAGGCAGAGCCAGTGCATTTCCTGAGATCCTTTAGCAGGAACATGCTTTTATTGCAGAAAGAAGGTTTCTAACCACACTGAAGACTGAGTCAGGACTGTCGTCACCTCCTCTACATTCCAATCCATCACAGGCACATAGTGCTTCAAGGAACTCACCCTGGTGCGTTTTGCATGAATGTTATCAATCGGGTCATATCTATGACCACAATATCTGTGTTTTACTGGTGAGTTAAAAATGAAAATCATACTAGGGCTGGGACAGCAAGAATTATTTATTTCTACAAAAGGAAAAATGGCTTCAATTTATTTTGTCCTATAATAAATAGAAGAGCTCAGCCAAACACCAACTCACTCTTTACCGCAATTGTGTATAATGAATCTATCTATATCCATATCCTTATCACAGCCATCATCAAAGCAACAATGAGCTGGAAGAGATCTCTTAGACCAAGGCCAGTCCTCTGCTGCTGTGCCCATCACATGTTACAGTCCTTTTCCTACAGGGACAGTGCCCAGGCACTGAAGGTGACAGCACACCAGTCTGATGTAACTATTCTCTCACAACTTACCAGGTAAGTAGCTGAAAATCTACTTCTACCAAAGACTACAAGAGCCTGGGCACAGGTTAACATCCTCCTGGGGACTACCTAGGCTGGATTTTGACACATACTCAGAGATGCTCCAAGGACATCTCTCTTGAGTCCTAATTCTTGAAGTGTTTCTCACACTCTGTCCTCTCTCTAAGTGGGTAAAGAGTCAACTTCATTACTATCTAAATATGTAAATATCTTTTTTAGTCACCTTTCTTTCTATTTGCTCAACATCTACATATCCACTCCAGCAACTGACTTCTTCCCACCCTCAGCTTCCTGAATCCATGGCCATGTTCCTCATGTTGTCTTCCCAGTGTTTCATTCTCTGAGGTCCCTGTGGTATCATGGGCTGTTGAATCACATACTGCAGTTCTTGGGCTCCAGCTGCTTGCAGCAGTGACCCTGCCTTCCTAAAGGATTTAGTGTATAAATCACAGAGAGAGAAATCTGATAAAACAAGGTAGCAGGGGAAAATGTATTTAAAGTACAGGATGACACAAAAGGAAAAGAAATGTCTGTATCAGTGTCTGCTGCAGCTCTGCCCACACAACCTTTAAGATAGCTCTGTTAGGGGTTACTGAAAGAAAACAAACCATTCCCCCCAGCTTCCTCCTGCCAATTTTTTGTGTCCCATCCCTTCTCCTCCTCCAGCAAACCCTTCCCAAAAGAGCTGTCAGTTGGAGGGGATTCTTCCCCTTCCTACAAGCAGGTGGTGCTGCTTCCTCTCTCCCTCTCCCACCCCCCTGCACCTCTCCTCTGAATTTAAATCACCCGTCTTAAAATTAAAAAAAATAAAAACTACCTTGTTTCTGCACATAAAAACACATACCTAAGATGGCTCCTTCAGAACAGCTGCTGCTCTGTGCTACCCCAGAGAACAAATGGACTATCTGCACCTTCAAACAGGTGGGGACTGACACATAGAGCCATGTCGGGCCTACGATACAACAACTGCATGTTTTACTAGCAGGAGATAAAAGTGATAAACAGACCCAATCTCATGTTCAAGTCCAAACAAAATTCACCATACAAAACCAGCCCCCTTAATTAGCTACACTTAGAAGTCCATTAGAATTCAGTGTACACAGCTGCCAGCAGCTGCAGGTGGTCAGGAACACACTCAAGCGGCTGCTCATTGCAGAGCAATTTACCCCAGGAGAGTTCGTCCAGGGATTTTCTGTCCAGGGTAGGACTAAGGGTGCCAGAGGAGAGCAGACAATACCACAGACCTGTTTCTCTCTCAAATCAAATCGCCAGTTATTCTACCAGATAATAATAAGAACAATTACACCAATATCTTATTCTATAATCAAGATAATAAAGCTGTCTCTTCACACAAGAGAAGCATCCATGTAGCAAAGTGCCAAAAAACCATCACAATTTCAGAAAGTTTTTCATTTAAGGACAGACTAGAGCAATACATGCTCTTGTATTACTTTCCCTAGAAACGAAGGCTCAAGACTGCCAATTATTTCACTGTATCCACAAAAGATGCAAAGAATCCTCTTGTAAAATCAGTTGGTGATTCATTAGCATCTCATTTTCTAACTGAACTACAAGAAAAAAAATAACTGAATTATTAAAAACCTAACAGGAGAAAGCAAAAGCTCCATACAGTCTCTACTCCCGTTAAAACTCACAGGAAAACATTGACAGGCATTTTACACACCCAGCTTTGCACTTGATCATTCTTTAATGGCCTGTAAGAACCATAAATATATAGTGATACGCTAGACAGGTTGATGCTGAGGGACCATAACTGTAGCACAAATCCTGACCATTCATTTCACTATCAGGACTATGACTACTGTCAGTAGCCTAAACCAAGTTTAAATTCTAATTTGGGGACCCTGTAAGAGCCCTCCTGAGGCTCTGCAATGTACAGCTGAGAGATAAAAGTTGACCATACGTAGCTCTTCTGTACAGGGAAATAACCCTAAAAATGTGAATTATCCCTTTAGGATGAGTAATTCTGACAGGCACAGCATGAAGACCTCGTTCTTCCATTCCAACTCAGTCATTTAATGAACTCACATCAACTCACTTTTAATGGAACCGGGACACAGGAGGCGAAACGGGACAACTCAACACCAGCACCCACGGAGCAAAAGAGCCCCAAGATCAAGCATCCACTTACTACAACCATACCCAAGACCACAGGAACATGACCCCCACAGCTTCCACCTGCACCAACTGCTGCAACTCGCACCGGGACTCTAATGAATGGAACAACCTCAGGGCAGTGGGGAAGGGCCCAACTTCCCTCTACAACAAGCCTCAGGGCCACACAGCCAGGAGCCTTGCCCTGCCGCGGCCACACTGATGTCCAATGGGCCCCCTGGGGCAGGAGAACCTCATGAGGGAGGGACCCCAAAACACACCACGGCACTGCCCCTCACAGGGCAGACTAGGGGACCCCCACCCACACCCCGATATACTCCCCATGGCCGTCAACAGCCAATCCGAACACGGGGTGAGCCGCCCCCTCCCCTAACTAGGCCAATAGGAGGCAGGGGCGCGAGGCACGCGGCTAATCAGCAGGCGTGAGTGCCCCCCCCCACACCGCCCGCTTCCCGCCGCCGCGCCCCAGTGCGAGTCGGCGCCGCGCCTCGCCACCCGCCCCCGCCTGAGGGCAGCGGCGCCATCAACCCCTGTGAGAGCGCCCGGCGGCTAGCCGGCCCCAACCACTGAGGGCCGAGGGGGGACAAGGGCGGGCGGCCAGCGCAGAGGCTGAGCGGACGGGCCGGGCCGGTCGCCGAGGGCGGGGGAGCTGGGCTGAAGGTGGGGCGAACGGCCCAGAATTATGGTGGAGGGATGAGACCCCCGCAGTGCTGGGGTGGGGGGGCAGAAAGATGGCTCCGGCACCCTCCCCGCCGCTCAGGTGCCGGGGTCCGGACCGTACCACGCACGGAGGGGGGGAACAAGGGTGGGGGCACACCCTTCTCCCCGTGTCCGGGGCGGGTGGGGGATCCCGGCTGGGGCGGGGAGGGGGGGTAAGCGGACTGTACCTCTCCCGCGGGGTGAGGGGGGAAGGGCAATGAGTACGACCTACTTCCCCTCCCCCCCCCACAGGCGGGAGCGAACGGTTTATCCCGGCCCCGCACCGCCAGCTCCGGGCGCCATCTTGGGTGCGACTAAAACAACAAGTCTAAAACCCTCGGCGGGTCCCCACGGCGTCCCCGGGCTGCTCTGCCCTCCCGGACCGTCCCATCGCGTTACCTGAGGGGGTCCCGTGCGGGCGCCGCGCCCCGGCCGCCGTCGCCGGCCCCGCGGCGACCCCGAACCCCCCCACCTGTCCTCACCTCACAATGGTAGCTGCAGAGCGGGGGGGGAAGGGGGGGGGCTGGCCGCCCAGGCTTCATTACCATAATCTGCCTGGCAACAAGCCGCGGCGTCGCGCGCTGATTGGCTGGAATTCTTCCGCCAGCCACGATGGGGCACAGAACTCCTCAAGGAAAGGCTCGGAGCGCCCAGGTCAGGGGGCCGGGGCGCGGGGGTGGGGGGGACACCCCGATCCGCGGGGAGGGGAGCGGGGTGGGGGGGGCGGGGGGGGGTCCTCTGCTGTGGTATTTACTCCCACCTTCGGGTGCTGGAAGCCAATCAGAGCCCCGCTCTCATCCCTGCTAGAGGTATCTCCGCCAATCAGGGCGCGCTTTTCATCGCGGCGCTCCGCCCCCCCTCTGGGGGAGGCGGTGTGGGCTCCGCGGGCAGCGCCCCCTACTGGAGGGGTGGGGCGCGCCGGGCGCCCCCTGGTGGCAGGAAGGGGCATGGCGGCGACACCTCCCACGCCCCTCACTCCGAATTTTCCAGGACAGGTAGGGCCGGGCGCATCCCCCGCTCCCTCTTGGATAAGGAGGTGACTCCCAGACTTCTCGTGGGCTCTGCAGTCCCTTCAGTGCTATCTGGCAGCCCCTTGGAATGCACTTACCTAAAATTTTGTCAAAACCAGCGGATTCCATAGGAATTGTACTTAAAACTAATAAACGAAAAGCTGAAACGCGAGCTATTAATATCTGTCGAATGTCGACCCATGAGAAAATGTGCCCTAAAGGGCTCCTTCTGCCTAAACCAACCCTAAAGGGTGCTATAACTTAATTTTTTTCATGGCACATGTCTGAGTCCTAAATGTCTGCTCAAAGAAGGATAATAATTACTGTTGTTCAAAAATTTAACTTAATTGGTCATTCCAGTGCAGTTACTATCATATTTGTGTTCCGTATTTATCTATTTGTATTATGATGGCAAGGAAAAACATCCCTTTCTTATCCCTCATTTGCCATTAGCACACGCTCTCGTAGCTCTTTAATCCAGTAGGTCAGTGGATATTTAAGCCAGACAATCCCTCTGTTTAGGACCTTTCAGTTTTATTCTAAATGGCTTCATGAACTGTGTGTACACCACTGTTCACTGCAGTGTGGGCAGCTGCAGATCCCACAATGAGCCATTGTGGCCAACTGACCAAAGCCAAGGAGTACAGGAAAGAGAAATTTGGGTTAAAAAATGAATCACTACTTCTACAGAACTGGTTCTGCTCAGTCTCTGTGCTGGGAGAACAGCAAGAGGGTCAGATCTAGGTGCCATTAAGTGTAACTTCATTAGGTCTGTTCTTTTAAAGCCTGGACTAGTCTTTTAAATCAAGAGCTGCTGTTGTAAATTGAAATAAACCCTTGTTCTACTGACCCTCTTCCATGAGCAATCAAAATTTCACAAACAGCCTACAGAGATACAAAATTTCTAAATTGTGTTTATGAACTTGATCTTAAAATGTTAGATATGGGTTTTTAAGCTCAAATCAGAATTAGTTTAATTTAGAAGTTTGTTGTGTTTTTTCCCCTTAACTATCCTTCTTTACCCTTCTGGGCAGTTCTCTTAATTTCAATTATGGGAGTCATGTAGCCATTTTATTTCTCTGTCCCGTAGAACCAATTTCAATTTCATTATACCATGCTGAAACTTTAGGAGAACAAGTACTACAAGGAAATACATAAGAGCAAACAAAACTGCTTTATTTCTTTAAACTTTAAAAGCTGCATGTATTGATTTTTAAAAAAATCAAAGTGCATTTTTATTTGGGGTTTCCAAGAGTCTCCCTAACGTTTTTGAAGACTTGCTGGCTCCACCACAAGAGATGTACTCCCATGAGGGAAAACAGAACAGTGTCCTTTCCTGAAACAGTATTCATACTGAAAGTTGTTCCGCAGGTTATTTTTTTTCCCTTTGTAGTCAAATCAGTGGAAGTTCACCGTGGATGCACCAAGCTGCCAGATGCTGGTCTGATTCATCTCCTGCAGTATCTGGCATCTGATGTAATGCCTATTGTAATTCCCACATTTCATGTGTTGTTTCTGATGCTCCAGCACAGGCTTTGTTTCCCCCACAGCCTTGTGCTGGCAGAGAGAGAAGCTTTCACATGAGGTTAATTTATTTATTTCTAACCTGCATAGTTCAAGTGAACTACATGAAATACCCCCCTCACCTCCAGTCTGGAATGTGCTGTAACCCTCCTGAAAATCCTCCTTTCTCTGCTTAGCTCCCAGGCTATCAGATCCATGTCTCCAGCCCTGCACCATCTCATTTGGATGATGCTGCTACAGTAATTTCTCTCATCGTGCCTGTTCTTTCTCTTCCCTCTGGCCACTCCAAGGTGCAGTTCTCCACTAGTTCCCATATGGAAGCAAGTATATTGACTGTCTTCTCCCCCATTTTCAGATTCCAGGTGGAAAAGGACACTGAAACTCCACCCCATTTAATTTACTCATTATACTCAAGAGTATCTTTTTGCCCTCTTTCCCTTGGACCTCCTCACCCCTTCCTTTCACCTAGAAAAACCACTCCTAAGTCTCTGCCTTAAAAATAAGCTTCCCACACCTGGATCTCACTTCCTAAAGGTGCTCCTCAATCCTCTCTCAGACCCCCTAGGAAGATTTTCTTTTTCTCCCCCATCCATATGAGTATTTCAGGTTTTGTTGGGGTTATTGGATTTTTCTCCATGACATAATCCCATTGTGAGGAGCACATAGATTAAACGTGACAAAGAAAAATGCTCAAGTGCTCTAAACTCATTTGAGTTATAGAAGCAGCCACTGCCTTCCTGGCCCTGGTGACCTCCCAGTCTCATTCTGTGCATGACAAGTAGGTACTTAGGTCTAGATTCTCAAATTAAACTGCACATGAAATTGGGCTGTGCTTCGTGTAACCCACTTCCAACCCCTCATGCAAGTCAGCAGCTGGCTGTGATTTAAAACTCCAATCTAGAATATGGAAAAACTTCATCTGTCCCTGTGTCTGCTACAACCTACTAAATTATAATGCAACTGAAATGTAATTACTTTTCATTCTGCGCAGAGAATACAAAACATGAATTCAGTAGTTTAGAGTAAGCCACAATAAATTTAATTAAAGTGGCCTCATGTAAAATACATACAACTACAATAAAGTTATTTTATTTTGATTCTCAGGATCATTCTTCCCCGAAAAAAAATCAGTCTGTTTTTTTTTAACATGCTGAATTAATCCTTTTAACTGCAGGAAAAAAATTGACAGAAACAAGTTTGAGGGTGTTATAATAGCATCTGCATCAACTCAGAATTTTAAATTTTATTTTAAATGAGAAACATACCTTTAGCTGAAGCATTTCACCTCATGCATTCACTATTGGCTCTCTTTTTGCCTGATTTGTCCCCAGCCAAGTGGCATTTATCCCCTGATATTTAATAATAAAGAGGCACAGGAATAAGCCAGGAAACAACTTGAATCACCCTCCCAGCCCCCTAATCTTCACTGGTCATTTGGTAAAAGCTACTGCAACTTTTAGGAAAAGGCAGCTTTTCAGTTCACTGAAAATCTATTCAGCAAAGCCCTGCTGGGGTGTTGGGATAGGAAAAGTGAGTCCTGATGCCAAAATGCCTGCAGGAAAAATATTTTGCCACTCACACACCAATATATCCATGACTCCATTAGAACAATATTTATAAACGCAGCTGCTGCTCGTGATCATGCCTTGAGATCCCATGGTTTTAAGGAGACAGAAATCAACTGGGAATTTGGCATTTCATAGCTTTTGTTGCAAACTGTCTCTTTGCAGGATTAGAAAGGGATTTTTCCTTTTTGTGCTTGGCTGCTCCTGTGGAGCCCCAGCCTTTTCACATGCAGCGTGTTGTGGTTCCAGTCAGCCCAGTTTAGGCAAGTACAGGAACCCCAGTGCAACCCCAATGCAGTTCTTCTCTGCATTGCCAGATCTGTTCATTCTTGGAGCATTTCCCAGAAATCTGCACTGGACAGATGTCGTTCAACTTAAAATCCAGGTCAGCTACTTCTTTAGCTGGGATTAATGTTGGTTTAGTGCACACATTTCTTCTCTGGGAAGGATCTCAGCTACCATGATCCTGACAGCACTGAACTGCCAGCACCCAATATTACTGGCTGATTTCCCACCGGAGTTCAGGTGTCTCCACTGCCCAGTCCTGGTTGTGTAGAAGCATTGCCATTAGTAGGAAATAATTTATGCATCAACTGCAAAGTAAACACAGAAGGTGTTTGGGTTTCCTTTCCATTAAGCAGGCCAGAATGACTCAGGAAACTCTCCATGCTTTGAGATATTTCTGAGTTCACCAGGAAGTTAAATAAAGGTTTAATATTCTCTATTAAAGTTATTCCTATTGTGCATTATACAAGATTTCTAATTTTTTCAGAAGATTTATCTCCAGCACTGGGAAAGGATTTGATACAGCCTTTGACAGCCTTTTTCAAAATGTGGTGATGACAGTCAGCTTTCCCTCACCTTTGTTGGGAAAGAAGGAATCTTCAGAGATCTTCCTCCTGCTTCTGCGTACGTTTGGTAGATGAATAAAAGAAGCAACATAAAAATGCATTCAGTGATAACTTATGGTAGATGTTTAGACAGCAGCCAGAGTTTCTTAAGAAAAAAAATTGTATTTTAAGATTTAATTTAGTACATGTACTAACTCTATACTCTGTTTATGTTGGCTTTTTATAGAACAGCTAAAAGTCTCCTAGCTGGGAAAACTCTGTATTCTTTTTCAGTATGTATAAGGATAAAAATACTCATCAGTCAGATGGCCAGACTTCTTCCTTCTGCAGAAGTTAGAAGTCTGACCTTCCCATGGATGTAGGAGCTGGCAGAGGGTTTCCAAGCTACCAAGTCCTCTCCATCACAGACACCTCAGTGTATAACCTGAGATGGCTTTCCCTGATGAGGAACTGAGATTTTTATTCTTGCAGCTTTGAACAAGAGACTAAAAACATCACTGAAGACAGGCTGGGGTTTTTTTCTAAAGTCTATTTCTACTTATTTCATGCCTTTTAAGTACGGTCTTTATCCTTCCCCAGTGTTTACTCTCCTGATGTAGTTATAGATAGCAGTCACATCCTCCCCCAGGTTTGTCAGACTACACAAACCATATTTCTTTCATTTCCTCCTGTCTAACACATTCCTCATTCCCAGCTGTCTGCCCAGCCCCTTTGTTTTAGTGGGGCAATAGGGATTTTACAGATAAGATTTCATCGTAGATGATGCAGTTTTAGAAACAGATTGATTTTTATGGGCAAAAAACATCCCCTGGGATATCTCCAGCTCTTATCTAAAAGTCTAGATTTCCAAGCTTGTGGAAATACTCTCCAGTTCCCATTCCATCCTTCAGCACCTGTAGAAGATGACTAAGGTTCATCTAGAGATGGTATCCAGAGAGAATTCAAAAATACAGGTCAGCAGGCAAATTCATGAGGACAAGGCAGACCTGAGTCCAAAATTAGAATAAAATTTGCATGTCATGATATAGGCTGGTAATAAAAGTAAGACAAAATTCATTAGCAACTTATCTAGTCCAGACCAATAGCACAGATTCAAGATTCATAGCCAGTTACTGTAGAGTTTGCGGGTCGGTTTCAGACAGCCGGGACAGACAAGAGATCTCTGTAGTTGGGTTGTGGAGCATGAGACTTATTGTAAAAGAACGTTAATGTAAGAGACCTGCTGAGAGCTGCCAGATGCAGCCCAGAGCAGGGCAGAGAGGAAAGAGAGGAGAGAAGAGCTAATAGCGACGGTCTAAGAGAGTTGAGAGCAAAGGTCTAAGAGAGCAGTTAAGAGAGAGGATTTAAGGAAGTTAAAAGAAGAGAGCTAAGAGAGCGAGCTTGTTGCTTACAATACAATAAATCATCTTCTGTGTTGAATATTCTAATTTTCAGTAACCAATCTAGAACAAACTACAAATCTTATAACATTTGCATACAGCCTATGAGAACTATTGCATTACCATAGAGTGTTATATTTTAAACCCTAAAAGCTGCTTTTTGGACCCTCTGCCAAGTTGGTAGGCTTTGACCCTTGGACCTGTGTGGAAGCAGAGGGTATTGTTTAATCCAAGGGGGATCATCTGCAGGCAGCCATGCCATTGTTTTCTAGTTGTTCAGTAACTGGGGTTTGGAATCTCAAAGCTTGTCTTCATTTCAATCTCGCTGAGAGTTTCTACATTCTCAGCACTTTTTGCTAGGTAATCATATTTATAAGGCTTTCTTTTTTCATCTTCCCCAACAAGTTACAATTGATACTAAGCTGAAGTATACTCCTCTAGAATTACTCAGACAAGGAGTGAGGGCCCTGAGCTTGGCTTAAATAGGATTCCTGGGCTTGTGGGGGGAGAAGGAGGGGGATGGGGGAGGGGTGGTCCCAGGTGAAGATGCTCAGGATCAGGAAGATTTATTAGTGGCCTCAGAAGTCTAAATTAGTGCTGAACTGCTGTTCAGGTGCTGAAGGTAGAGCTTAGTTCTGACTTAGCCCTCGGCTCTTGGGGAAGTTTGTTTGGCTTTTTTTCATAAAAGTGCAGTTTGAGTGTGTCATAAATCTAATATTTATATCATTACCCTATTTGTTAACAGCTAATAGGACTGGTGGAAAAAAATAATTGTGGTTGGGGTTTTTTTTTCTTAATTTTAAGCCTTTACTTACCATGGTCTCAAGTCCTTCCTTAATTTTTTATCATAACATGTTAAAAATTAGGTCTTTGGAAAGAAAAACACTGCTGACATTTTCTTACAGCACTCTGGGATTGTAGGTGGAAGAACCCTGCCTTATGGCATGTGGGTGGGGTTGTGTTGCTTGTCACCAGCTTGGGGACTGGGGTTTCCTGTGAATCCTGACCCTGCTCAGCTACCTGAGCAGACCCTGGGACTGGTGTAATTTTGGACTGCATTCAAAGTATTTTTGCAGCCTGGTCCTTTGCAGTTGGATGTGTCCTTCAGGAGGGCGGTTGTCTGGGTAGAAGAGAGATGTTTGTTTAGTGTGTGATTAGTTTAAAAGGAGGGAATGTCTTCTGTAGACAGATACCTGAATGCCTTTGAAAACAACTGGTTTAGGAGAACAGGAGGAATCAAATGGAGCAAGTGCCAGGATTTGTCAGGGAGTTAATGCTACCTTATCTCTGAAGCTGATAAAAACCAAATGATATTGTTGCAGATAGTCATTAAGACTGAAGCTGCAGCCTCTGCCCTGGTGCAGATGGCTACAAATAAGACACTTGTGTAGTCACATAGACAGGAAAAACATAAGAATGTGCTGTTTAGGGGGAAAACACAGAGCTGCCCAGAGCAGGGAATGCTGGCAGGGCTTCTACTGTGCTTAAGTGAAACGATACTCAAGGAAGGATGCAGATACTGTAGCCTGGGAAGAAATAAATTTGCTTCCCCAAAATCTTTTAGTGAACAGAACATAATTATTTTGAGCCAGTCTTTTTTCAGGAAATAATCCTCATTGTTAAAGCTCAGGTGATGTTACCTAGGTGCACCCAAATGTTATGTATTCCAGGTGTGCCCAGGCACCTGGCCAGCCTGACCCAAAACAAAGATGTTTTCTTCAAAGCAGCAGATTTACACAGTAAAGTTATGGAATTGTTCAGCTGTTACTTTGAACTCCTGTAACCCCAGCCTGCACACAGTGGAAAAATTCCAGATTTGCTTGCCTGAGCATGAGGCTGCAGTTCTGTCTTAGGTTACAATGGTATGTATTTTATCACCATCTTCATGGGATGTTGGGGCCGGGTGGGGCAGTGCTCCTGGCTCATCCCTGATGGCTGCAGAACGTTTTCTGATGGGCCAGTCGTTAGAGCCAGGTGGGGCACTTTACTTTGCTCATCCCCAACACTGCAGCTAGTGGCCCATCATCCCATTGTGAGATGCCCCGCCCAGGGGGAGGAACCAGTATATCCCTATCTGCATATAAACTAGGATTTGAAACACCACAAGCCAGCTTTTTCCACTGGATTCCCAGAGGAAGACCAGACCCTTCTACACCACCACTGGACCTTCAAAGGAGAACTACACCTTTCACAGGATCACTGCTTCAACAGAACCACATCTATCACTCCCAGAGGACTGCAACCACCTTCTAAGTGGACTACTACCAACACCCTGACCCATGGGGTGTCAGGTTGTATTCTGACTGTCAGTGTTTTTGTATTATTACATTTTTTCTATTAAATTTTAGTTCTGACTTTGAGCCTCTCACTGATTTGCTTTCAAACTACCACAAGTTCACAATAAAAGGTTTGCTACATTTCCAGCTGAGAGTGCTCATGTGTCCTGCATCATGTCAGGTTTGCTCTGCCTTCATTTTGCAGGGATTCCCCTGGGGACTTGTTTTCAGGGTTTTGCTGTTAAGGTACAATTGGTATTTCCCAGGGCTCTAAAATCTGTTTACTTGGGAGGACTGTCTCTAAAGCCAGTATACCCCAGTGGGAGCTCAGGTAGGATCTGGACTCTTCAGGTTTATCAAAAGATCCTAGACTTTGATCCCTGATTTCCAAAATCTGCTGCTTAGTGAATTTGCCTGAATAATAGCACACAGTAATAGCAATGGCATTTCTCAAAGGAAATTTGGAGTAATTTTAATCAAGAGATTTGCCAGCTGCATGCCCAGCCCCTCAGTAGCTGATTTTTACACTGAAATGTCTTTGCCACTGTGGTAAGATTATCTTGAAAGTTATTCTTATAGTTGGTGAGGTATTCAGGAAGGCAAAGGACAGGAATAGGCCTAAGATGACATGGTCATTTTTCCACTACTCGAATCAGCTTGATACAGGCTGAATTCATCTCCCTGGCGAGTTCTATTTCACCTGAGAATACCCTAAAAGTTGAATGAGCTCCTTGACATCCTAGTAGTCCTCCTCAACCTCAAAAAGCTGTAAATGTGCAGAGAATATAAGCTGTGGCTGCCCCACCCCTGGAAGTATTCACGGCTATGTTCGATGGGGATTGGAGCAACCTGATCTAGTGGAAGGTGTCCCTACCCATGGCAAGAGTGGAATGAGATGGGCTTTGAGGTCCCTTCCAATACAAACCATTCTGGGATTCTGTGATTTCCTGTATTCACCTTTGCACTGAAGCAGGCTCAAACTTAAGAGAGTATAAAGCAAGTTTATTAACACTTAAAAAGAAAAAAACAAGAACCAGAACAAAACCCTCAGAACACTTTTCTTTCCCCTACCTCTCCATCTGTTTCTCATTGACAACATAAAAAACAACACTTTGAACTTTCAGTCAGTGTGGTAGTTTGAAAGCAAATCAGTGAGAGGCTCAAAGTCAGAACTAAAATTTAATAGAAAAATGCAATAATACAAAAACACTGACAGAGTCAGGATACAACCTGACACCCCATGGGTCAGGGTGTTGGTAGCAGTCCACTTAGAAGGTGGTTGCAGTCCTCTGGGAGTGATAGATGTGGTTCTGTTGAAGCAGTGATCCTGTGAAAGGTGTAGTTCTCCTTTGCAGGTCCAGTGGTGGTGTAGAAGGGTCTGGTCTTCCTCTGGGAATCCAGTGGAAAAGCTGGCTTGTGGTGTTTCCAATCTTAGTTTATATGCAGATAGGGATACACTGGTTCCTCCCCCTGGGCGGGGCATCTCACAATGGGATGATGGAGTTTATCAGTGGGACTCAATGGCCCATGAACTGCAGCCATTAGGGATGAGCAAAGTAAAGTGCCTCACTTGGCTCTAGCGACTGGCCCATTGTTCTGCGGCCATCAGGGATGAGCCAGGAGCACTGCCCCACCCGGCCCCAACATCCCATGAAGATGGTGATAGAATACATACCACTGTAACCTAAGACAGTCAGTTTACCATCCCTAAAATATTATTTTCTCAGCTCACTTAAAGACAGGAGTTTTCTCTTGCCCACCATGATGTTTTCTACACAAGAAATACAGTTCTCTCATGGTTCCAGCCTCACAACAAGCAGCTGCCTTTGAGAAAAACCTGCATGATGTGGAAGTCCCTCCCACGCTTGTAGCCTTCTTACAGCTACAGTGGGCTACTGTGGTTTGTGGGGTACACTCTTAAAGACCAGCCGTTCTACTACAGTAGCAAAGGATTTTCTTCTTCTATCACTGGCAACATAAATCTTCTTTCATCCCTGGGGGCAAAGGGATTGGACCACAACTCCTCCTCGCTCTCTATTCAAGCTTCTCATCAGGTCCCAATTACTTCAATATCTACTCATTTCTACACAGGTGCCTTGGTTCACTGACCTTAGTTAGAATGGTTCCCTCTCCCCATTACCTTAATTACAGGGAATTAGCTTAGTCCATCACCATAGCCTCACAAGAGAAGTTTCAGCCTCAAAGCTGGGACAGTCCTTATCTCCTCCCTTTCTGGACATCAGCTCTGCTTCCTTCACTGACTTTAAGGTTTCTATGTTGTATTTTCTATGTATGTTCACTTTTCTCTCTCTGTGCAGGGGAGGATGGATGTCTGCAGGTTTCTTCCGGGCACTGAGAGGGTTAATCTCTCTCTCAGGCCTCTGCAAACGTCAGGTGGTCTCTGCCGCGGTTGTTTGGGTACAGCATTTCAGTGTCCGAGCTGAGGGCGGGGGGGGGGGGGGGGGG